>PQWD01004109.1:0-13401 GCA_019425675.1 Leucinodes orbonalis
TCTTCTATGTATAATATGTAGTATTTACAAAAAATTTATATAGCATGTTTATCCGTGTTTAGTACTATATACAGGCTTCACGCTTTAAACTTGGGGCTAGATGGCGCTGCGTGATATGTCAGTGGATATTTATTTATTTATTAACATTTACTGGTGGCGCATATTTTTGATGACTACTAACGCTGCAGTCAATTCGAAATGGCTAACTTTCAATACGCCAATTTGTTGAATGTCTAGTCATTTTTTGTTAACAGCCATCGTCTAGGATACAGTTGGATGCTAATTTAACGATTTAGCTGCGACATAATTATTTGACTCCCACACAATCATATTAATTAAAATAGATTACCAAACAGAAACCAGAGGCCTAAAGGATCCTACAAATAGAAAATCTGCCAAGACCAAGCCAAGTGATGTTGATGATCACGCGAGAACCGCCCACGGAACGCCCGGCCAGGTTTGGCAGACTCCTGCTTCTCTTAGCATCTTACGTCTAGTCTCACGCACAGTTGGAAGGAGTTCTTGCGAAACATAGGCCAGACGCCTATGGAGAAGGTGTTGGCGGATATGTATAAGAATTGAAGATTTGTGGTAAGTTTTAGGTGGCGTAGTGGAAAATCTGGTTTAATGTATCATATTTAGCTCATTTCACGTCCCAAAGGGCACGAGCCTACCAGTAAAGGGTGTATAGGCTTTGGTCGTCCACGCGGGCCCAGTGCGGGTTGGACGACTTCATAACCTTGAATCTCTTTGCAGGCATGCGCTGGTTTCCTTACGATGATTTCTTCCCGCACATATAGGTCAGGGTTGCCACCTTTAGGTGAAATTAATTTTTTTTTTTTTTGTGTATTTCAGTGTACAATAAAGAATTAAATAAATAAATAATAAATAAATAAATCGGGACTATAGAGCATCCATCAGTGACGTTCGAAGTTAGGTCCAATCTTTATATTATGACATTGATGACACAGTCTAAGAAAATGAAACATTGATTTGTATTTGTCATCTAAATTAAATAATCATTTAAATGATTAATTTTTCCATACTTTTTCATTTTTTTTTACGAGCTGATTTTAATAATTCAGCAATTTTTTTGTGTTATTTTATTGATTCTATCGCATATTGTCGAAAATCGGGACAAAATCGATAGGCTACGGGACCGGGAAATGCTTCGAAATCGGAGAGTCCAGTAAAATCGGGACAGGTGGAACTCTGATATAGGTATAGGTGTCATATACCCGGTAATTTTACTAGCTACAGTGCCCTCATCCCGAAACTCAGAAGTGCAAGACACTCGTATTTTACAGGACGATATCGTTATACAAGAAGGGAAATATCTTTGTTAAAATTAGGAAATAATGTACGTCTACATGTTATTCTGAAATGTTAGCTATATTGTTGTGAAGTTTCATAAAAATCACTTCAGCCGTATTCAGACGTGAAGAAGTTACAAACCCACACACTAATTTCATCTTTATAAAATTATTATAATAAATGTATATAAGAACACAATTTAAACAATACAAAATTATTTATTCTACAAATAAAATATCTCACCCGGGAAATGAACCCCAACCCCAGTACCTACACCACTGCGCCATCGAGATACAATATATCCATTCCCTCAGCTTTGAATGTATTATAATGTTTTAAAATAAAAAATTACTAGTCAATTAATTGTATATAGGTATTATACATAAATGCTAAGGCCTCAGTTGTTAGTTCGTTTCGGGCTTGTGATTACATGTTTGTATGTATGTTTGTTTGTAAGTAAATTAAAGGCCTGTATTCTAGAACAAGACTTAAGCGTTTATCTTCACTTAAGTAGGGTGAGAAAGAGATAACGCTCTATACGACGAACAGCACCATCACTTTCTAACTCAATTTAAGTATTAAGTCTCTTTCTAGAATACAGGCTTTAGTGTAAAGGTCTTCTCTGTTTTGTGTTGCCTTACTATCGACAGTTTGATTATCTATAGTTGACTTAAAAATTATCTATCATCATCATAAGCTCATTTAACGTCCACTAAGGGGTACGAGCCTAACTATATAGGGTGATTAGGCCTTAGTCGTCCACGCGGGCCCATTGCCGACTTCACGCACAACCTATGGAATCTCTTCGTAGGCGTGCGCAGGTTGCCTTATGATTTTTCCGATCATCGTAAGAGCGTCAGATAAACGTGCATATAAATTCTAAAATACTTTGAATCGTAGCGGAATTTGAACTTGCACCCTCAAGATCGGAAGGCAACAGTGCACACCCATGACGCACTCCATATGCAAATAAGCAGTGCATACCCTGTGCATTCCGACAACTCAGAAATTCGCCGACATATCAAATGACTTCCAATTATTCGCACATTCTGCTGTCATCAACATCGCTGTGCACGCCACTGTCCACACCAATAAGCCACCGGCGCTCATCATGGTGATGAAAATCATCTATAGGTACTATCAGTAGGCCTATGATACTAGCGATATCAATACGATCGATAGTTTGCAATGTCGCTGAAATAATATAGCCAGGCACTGAGTAAACCGATTTGAAAAGTTATATTACTTCGATTTTAAAAGCTATCGAAGGTTATATATTTCTATATAAAGTATTTCTACGAGTATACTAGTTCAGGGTACAAAGTTTGAGAAAAACATCCCTTTTTTAACATAATGAATCACAATATCAGAGTCATCATCATCATCATCAGCTCATTAAACGTCCCCACCGAGGAGCACGAGCCTACCCGTATAGGGTGATTAGGCCTTAGTCGTCCACGCGGGCCCAGTGCGGATTGGACGACTTCAAACACAACCTTCGAATCTCTTCGCAGGCGTGCATGAAGGTTTCCTCACGATGTTTTCCTTCACCGTAAGAGCGTCGGATAACGTACATATATTTTCGAAAATTCGAAAATACATTGGTACGTGTCGGGATTTGAACCTCAGCCCTTCCGGTAGGAAGGCGACAGTCCACACCACTGAGCCACCGACGCTCGACGACGAATATCAGAGTAATATTTATAAATTAAATGTTTGTTATTTATTGGTTTTGGCATTATGGTAAATCAGGCTTTACTCAGTGAGCAGACTATAATTCAGACCTGTATTCGTAACTTAAAAAAATACATTGTATATGCGGGGAATCGATGTGAGACAAACGCTAGCTATTTGCACACTCGTTTATTAACAACTGCCGTTGGGCGTGGGACGCAGCCACACGCATAATTCTCATATTAAATGTGGGTACCCATACATAACATTCCTCCCCCAGTTAACAACTAGTCCTTAAAACTAACAATATTTAAAAGAATCTTCTGTAATCAACTTTAGGTTGGTCGCGTAGATTGTACCGTGACGTAGTGGGGTCGCGCTGTTGAATGCACGTGGGTGAGTCACGCGGCGGGGGACTCGTCCGTCTCTCGCATGATGGTGAATCAAGGTCACGTTCTGATCTCTCGTGTTCCTCCTCCCCAGAAGTAAAAGGGAGATCGCTTCTAGACATCACTTCGCAACCTATGTCCCCATCCCAATGTTTATTCACGGTACAAAAGGTTCCTTGATACTTTACTAATTGATTTTTATGCTTTTTGAAATTCACTAAAGTGTTTACATCCTTAACCAAATATATAACTTTACCCAAACGTTTAATAACAGTTCCTCTGTTCCAATTATACTTATTTTGCGTATATTGTTTGTATAAAACATTCGTGCCTATCGGAAAATACTCCGTATTTTTCCCTCCGTGACACTTAATCTGTGAACACTGTTTTTGTCGTACCATTTCATTTAAAGGTGCAGATGAGGGCGATGGATCATTATGTAATAAATCCAAGCGTGTCCTAAGCTTACGGCCGAACACAAGCTGTGCCGGTGACAGTGCAGTGGTAGAATGTATTGAATTCCTATAATCATACAAGTACTTCAATAGTTTTATTTTGCTTTCTTTGAAGTTATTGCACGATAATAGACAACTATTAATACCTTTCTTTATTATTTTAACGTAACTCTCAGCCTGGCCGTTACTAGCGGGGTGATATGGAGGTGAAAACAGGTGGCTTATGCCATTCTGCCGGCAAAACTCTTTGAATTGTGAGGATGAAAAGGTGGTCGCATTGTCAGATACGATAGTGTGCGGAAGCCCAAACCTAGACATGTATTCATATAATTTGTCGATTACATCAGATGTTGTTGATGGTACGTCATATACCTCAACCCATTTTGTATATGCATCTACGATAACTAAGTACATACGGTTATTTAATGGCCCTAAGAAATCTAAATGAATCCTGTAAAATGGTACAGCTGGGAACTTCCACGGTGAAATAGGTGCTCGGGGTGGGGATGGCCTAAGCTTAGTACATATTTCACACGATCCAATCATGTTTTCAATAGCAGCGTCAATATTGGGAAACCAAATTCTTGACCGAGCTTCAGCCTTTGTTTTCACTATGCCTAGGTGTGAACTATGTAATTCCTTCATAACCTTGGACCGTAACGAATTTGGCAAAACTATTTTGTGACCTCTTAATAAACATCCGTCTTCAACCGATAACTGCGATTTACACATAAAATACGGCTTTAATCGATCGTCACATATTTTCCGTGGCCAGCCATTCAGAACAAACCGTATAACTTTAATTAATAGTTCGTCTTTATTTGTTTGTGCGCATAAATCGCCGCGAGTAATAGGCAAACTATTGTCCGTCACAAAGTTTACGTACGACGCCCGGTCGATGGGAGGTGATGGCATGAATGAGCCGGCATACTCGGCCGCGCCGGCGCAGGTATTCGACACGTCATCGCCCTCCCCGCCCTCCGCGGCAGGGAGGCTGGCCCGGGACAGGTAATCCGCGCTGTTATCTATGCTCCTTACATATTCTATGCGATAATTATACCCACTTAGAAACAACGCGTATCTTTGTAACCTGTTCGCGGACACCTCTGGTATACCCTTATAAGGCCCGAAAATCGAAATCAACGGTTTGTGATCCGTTCTAAGTAAAAAAGGTTCCGAGCGACCGTAGAGGTATTGGTGGAAGCGTCTAACTCCAAAAATAATTGCCGTGGCTTCCTTTTGTATTTGGAGTACCTCTTTTCTGCTGCATTTAATGTGCGAGATGCAAACGAGATAGGTCGTTCACACCCATCACCTCCTACCTGCGATAAGACTGCCCCTAGCCCAGAAGGGGATGCATCAACCGTTAAAATGATTTTACTCTTAGGATTAAAATGTGCCAATACTTGATCTGAAGTTAACCTTTTTTAATTTCTTTTAATGCACAATCATGTTCCGAATTCCATAACCATTTTACGCCTTTTTTTAATAATTCATATAATGGGCTGAGAACACTAGACGCATTGGGAACGAAATTTCTATAATAATTAACTAGTCCCAGAAAAGATTGCAAGTTACTAACATTAGTGGGAACGGGGGCATTCATTATTGCTTTAATTTTATCATCACATTTTTTTAACCCATCTTTGTCAATTGTATACCCTAAGTAATGAATTTGATTTTTGAAAAATTCGCATTTATCTTTTTGTACGATCAACCCACAACTTTTAAGTCTTTTGAATACTTCATGTAGTCTTTCAATATGTTCCTGTTTGTTTCCTGTCACTAAAATGTCGTCCAACAGGCATAGGACGCCATCCATGCCCGCAAGTACGCAATCCATCGCGCGTTGGAATATAGACGGTGCGCTTGTTAAACCAAACACCATACGAGTATATTTAAAAAGTCCGCGGTGCGTATTAATACACGTGATGTTCTGAGATGTTTCATCTAGTATAAATTGGTTATACGCCATTGAAAGATCAATTTTGGAAAACTGTTGGCCACCATGCAACTTAGAAAATAACTCGTGGATGGATGGCAACGGATACTGCTCAGCAATAAGTTGTTTGTTTATGCTTACGGAGTAGTCCGCGCATATACGTACTGTACCATTGCGTTTCAACACGGGCACTATCGGTGACGCATACTCGGAATGTTCTACCGGCACCAAAACCCCCAACGATAATAAACGGTCAATTTCATCATTTATTTTATCTTTTAAAGCAAAAGCGACCGGTCGTGCTTTGAAAAAAACTGGCTGGGAGTTCGGTTTCAGTTGCAATTTAACTTTGTACTTAGTAAATGCCCCTAGTTTATCAGCAAATACTTCAGGATATAGGTCATAAAATTGTAAAGACGGATTTTTTATGTCACCGACATATTTACACTGTGACAACCCTAACTTAAATAATGACAAAAAATCACGACCAAGTAATGGAGGTCCGTTACCACACACCACGTATATGTCAAGTTTTTTTGTTTGTCCCAAGTACGTCACGTCTACCCGCATTACCCCCTTACAAACAATCTCATTACCAACGTATGTAGTTAATTTTTTCTTAGCCGGTAAAAGATGGATGCCCTTAAGGTATTTATCAAATATATCTGTGGATATAACTGTGACCGATGACCCACTGTCTACCTCAAATTGCAACGGGACTCCCTGCACTGTCAACGACTCAATAATTGGGTCCCCATTCTTAGATTGAATATTAAGCAACTTACCATCGTCATCGATCTCATCCACACCCTTACCGTCGACATAGTTCACTTTACCGCACATATTACGCAAGTGACCTTTCCGATTACACTTTTTACACGTATAACTAGCGTACCGACACTTAGCTGCACTATGGTTATTACGACCGCACACTGCACACTTTTCCGATGAACTCATTCGCTTATTTGAAGATGTTTGTGTGATCTTGAAGAGCTCCCCTGGAACTGTCCCCGGACGTCCCGGCGCCTGTGTCGCTGCGGCTGCGGCAATCCGTGCGCCGCTGATCGCCTCCGTTAGCTCGACCGCCTTCACAAGCGTTAACTCTTTCAAATCTTGAGCAAACAACTTCTCTTTTGGACCTGGCAGCATTCCCATAATGAAACGGTCCCGTAACGCTTCCTCCACGTTTGAGAATGAACAATAGGCTGTTAGTCCACGAAGCCTTGCAGCCCACTGGGTGTGTGACTCACCGTCCCGTTGCGTGGCGGAATAGAACAGGCTTCTATCACCAAACCCAACGCGTTTCGGTATGAAATGGCCATCCAGCAGCGCTATGATATCTTCAAAGGGCACCTCTTGTACATCTTTCGGCAGTGCAAGATCTGTAGCTAGCTGGTAGGTTATATCGGCGAGCGCGCTTAGCAGAATAGCTCGTCTTCTCACTCCTGATTCGTCAGTCTTTGCAGTAATATTATTTGCAATAAACCATTGTGCAAGCCGGCCCTTATATGTTTTCCAGGCTTGCACATTGTGGTCAAAAAAAGACAAAAATCCAAATTGCGATGTTGCCATTTTGATTTTTAACCAGAAGGTATATCCTCGTCGCCAATATTGTATATGCGGGGAATCGATGTGAGACAAACGCTAGCTATTTGCACACTCGTTTATTAACAACTGCCGTTGGGCGTGGGACGCAGCCACACGCATAATTCTCATATTAAATGTGGGTACCCATACATAACACTTACATAGTCAGCAACTGTACACATAAGTTTAAGCAAAAGTAGTCACTTACCTTAAGATGGTTTTTTATTTAGTTGCTAGCTTTCCCAAAAACTGTAATTATAAACATACTTAAATGTTATAAAAACTGTAATATTAACTTAATTTGTATCCGTTATCAAACTTTATAGATATAAGTGTAGATTTAATTAAACAGACCTACATACAATATAACAGAAATTTTAGCTACGTCAAAAACTGCCAAAATGTAATAATCAGCCAAAAATATTATTTAAAATAAAGTTAATGTACTAAATGTATGTATTTTATTTTACCCTATTCCAATGTTATATCGTTATGAATCAATGACGAGTGACCACGATCCATTTGATAAAAATAATAATATGTAATAATATTTTATTTATTTTTCTCAACACAAACATATGACACAGACATTATAAGAACATGATAGATTGTGTGAGACTGATGCCTGATAAAGGTACCTCAAAAGGTACCTGAGTTACAGGTCACCAGGCCCACCACCTCGGATCGCCAGGATGTCTTTACAGTATAAATAACTTCAAAATGTATACAATAAATGACAAAAAAGAAACATTAATAATAATGATAGCAATCAACATTGTATGTGAGGAATGTGAGGAAGTATGTGAGGAGGTATATATGTGAGGTTACAGCAATGTGTGTTGAGTACCTACGTGTGATGTGTGTGAGTGTGTGTGATTGTGTGTGTGATTGTGTGAGTGGCGTGTGTGTGAGTGAGTGCGTGTGTGTGTGTGTGTGTGTGAATGTTTGTGTTTGTATGAATGCTCGAATTAAGTGTAGTGTAGGGGTAATGCGATGAACATGCAACATTTTTTATCTAATAAATATAAATAAATATAATGGTTTATTTATTTGGGAAACAAACAATATGTACGGTTTCACTCATATAAAAATGCGGATTAGACGACTTCACGCACAACCTTTGAATCTCTTCGAAGGCGTGCGCAGGTTTCCTCGTGATGTTTTCCTTCACCGTCAAAGCGTAAGATAACGTAAATATAATTTCGAAAAGACTTTGGTACGTAGCGGGATTTGAACCTTCATCCTCCAGATTGGAAGGCAACAGTCCACACCAATAAGCCACCAACACTCTAAATTATAGATACTCATATAGGTATTTATTTGCTTATTGACTAGCTCAAATAAGAAATCTGAAAGTTACCTTAGGTCGCTAACTAAGCCTGTATTCTAGAACGAGACTCAAGAGTTGATCTTCACTTAAGAAGAATGAAAAAGGGATAGCGCTCTATATGATAAATAAATAGCACCAATTCGGTATTCTCCACCATTCGCAATAAAATACCAAACCTTATTTTATTTTCATAAAAGTGCACTTTATTTTACATGTCGTTTTATTGATCACTTTTGTTTATTTGCAATATTGTATTTTTAAATACACTGAATCCAATAAATATAAGGTCAATTGATGTTAGTGAGCAATGACGTCACGTTTCAATAATCTCATACAAAATATATGGAAACGTTCCTTTTTGACAGTTCATAAAAAGTGCGTCAACGATTAGTGGTGTCAAATACCCAATTCAAGTAAATACGTTGAGTCTCGATCTACAATACGGGCCTAAGACATTATGACATGCTAATAGTTACTCATCATCATCTCATGAAAAGTCCCCACCGAGGGGCACGAGCCTACCCGTACAGGGTAATTAGGCCTTAGTCGTCCACGCGGGCCCAGTGCGGGTTGGACGACTTCATACACAACCTTTGAATCTCTTCGCAGGCGTGCTCAGGTTTCCTCACGATGTTTTTCTTCACTATAAGAGCGTCGGATAACGTACATATATTTTCGAAAATTCGGCAACACATTTGTACGTGGCGGGATTTGAACCTCAGCCCTCCCGGTAGGAGGGCAATAGTCCACACCATTGAGCCACCGACGATTCCACACCATTGAGCCACTGACAGTTAATATAGTTATTTAATCTGTACGGTAGATTTCTAATGCAAAATTTTATTAAAATCGCTTCAGACGTCAAGAAGTCTCAAACATACAACACTTTCAAAATTGCCTTTTGAATATAAGTGTAATACAAAGCAAATCTAAATAAAATGTTCGCTTTCAAAACTAATACTGTTACACTGACAATAATTAAAACTTAATTCCCATTAAACGATTTGCCATTATGATTAATACCAATTGAAATTAGTCTCTCTTATAATGTAACAAGAACTAAATTGCTAAATACATAATTGAGTGAATCATATTGCGGTATTCCCAACAAGGTAACTCGACCGATTGCACAGTTTTCCTGTTTATTTTTATAACAGGCCTTCCACAAGCTTGTATTATGACGGCAAAATATTTTTTTATTATGAAGCAGACATGGACGTATAAAAAAATATGGACGGAGTCTCGCTTACATTAAAAGTGTGACAAATTTCGGCCAGTTTTGTATGGAAACCCACAAAATATAAAGACATATGGCGCGCATCTGTCAACAGTCATTGATAATGTAAGGAAAAAAGTCTAAAGAAGGGCATGACCCTCAGAATAATAACTAAAACTTTAGTTGGATGTAAATATATATATATATATATGTTTTTCCGTTGTTTAGTACCCAGAATACAGGCTTCACGCTTAACTTGGGGCTAGATGGCACTGTATGAATGTCAGTGGATATATTTATATATGTCAAAATTACATCATAGACAGCCGCTGTCATTTCGGTTCGTGGACACATTTTAAGTTATAATAACAATTATATAACAATTTACACTCCCTCCGTATTTTTTACGTCCATGCCATGTAGCAGTAAAAACATAAACTTGGTAATTTTCAAAATGACTATTAGCACAGAGAAATTATATTAGGTATAGGGAATAATATCAAGTACCTATCTATGTTTGCATTAGACAATAAATTTTATAAAGCTATAATAAAAAATATTTCATATCCATAATATTACATCAACATAGGTATAAGTAGGTACTTAATTAAGTTGTAAAAGAATATTATGGACCCCGCTTCAGAACGAAATAATATTTTATTTATTTAATATTAGTTTAATTTCATTTCATCTACATACAGGAATTTTGGTTTATGTATATATTTGACGACCTATTTGGGGTAATGGTTGAGGCGTCGGCTCGTACCCAAAGGGCTCTTCGATCCCCGGGCAGTACAAACATTTGTGTGCATGAACAGGTCTGGTTGTATTGGTCTGAGTGTTTTCTATGTATAATATGTATTTACAAAAAAATGAATATAAATATGCTGAATGCTTAATTTGGGACTAGATGGCGCTGGATGTATGTTATTAAATATTTATTTATATTATAATAAGTTATATAATGCTATAAGGAGGTTTAATAAACTTGTATGTTAATAAATATTAGATTTGATTTTAATTGTAAACAAAAGATAAACAGCAGATTGCAAATCTGTTGCGTAGTCTAGATATACAGGAACATAATTATAATAAACTTGCATGGTTTAGTTATTATTTCATGACGATTACGGAGGTCATAGTTTCTGTACATAATACGAGTATAAGTATATACCTTGACGACCGATGTGCTATTATGATGGAAACGTAAGCTTCTACACTTAAGGTACCATCCCTTTGCGGTAAAAACACGTGTGCATGAACTTATGTACGATTCTAGGTACATATTTTCTTTTAATGTTTACAAAAATAAGTACACCAGTATTGACGTATAATCGTTGTTTTACTATGAATTAGTTTAATACTTAGTAAACTTGAAGAATTTATGTATCAATACATAAATGGATAAATTTAAGTTATAAATCTAACAATACCTGTAGGTACCTAAGTGTAGTGCAGTTCGGACCTTATGTGGTTGACGATTCTTAGAGTTCACAAGGTATGTTAAAAGTAATAATATCTTTAATGTAAGGGTTGAAATGTAAGTACATCCGCGCACACATTTGTTTTCTCATAGCTCATTATTAAACTATCTTGGAAATATTGGAACAAGTATAACATCAGTCAATAACAAGTCATTTTAGGTTCAATATTTGAGGATTTATTTCTAATATATACGCACTTAATATCTAAGGCACATTTATATCACAATAATTTCACACATTCCAGAAGTTTGTGACAGTCAATTTATTTGTAGATAATTCCTTTAATAATAAAATATAAAAAAACGAAATGATTATATTACAATGACAACATTTAAAGTGGAGAGAAAATCTCATGTATGACATTTACAAATACTCAAACAAGTTCTGCGTCGCAAAATTTTGTATTAATTTGTGACACTAGACTTAGCATAAATATCACAAAATCGCTCGAATACTTAAAATTTATTTGTCACACGACAACGCTTAGCAGTGTAATCACAAGTTTGTAATATTCTCCGATTTGTCCAATAAAATTTCGAAATATTTAAACTTACAGCTTTCTATATTATTATAATTGTATTCGTTATATCCATTTATATTGTCATTCCGACACAAATTCATTACTTATTACCAAATTCATTTATAGTCAAAACAAAAATGACTAGGCAGTTTTAGTAAAATTTTATAAATAAATATTAATGGAAGAATGGGGACACATTCTATTATATTCTTTGTACCTAAGTTAGTACCTAGCATTTAGGTGGGTAGTACACATTCATATATTAAGGACTAACGGCTTACAAAGGTCAGAATTTAGTACAAAGTAGTTTTGTATTCGTCCAAAAGGTTTCTTACTTATTCTTGCTTACTGCTCACACTTTAAGGATATCAGAAATAATATGAAGTGATATCACGACAATGCACATGAAGCATAAAGTTTTAACCAAAACATTATTATCGTAATAAATGAGATGCTAGAATCTCTCTCACAAAAACGAAGCAGTGACACTGTAAGCAATTGCATATGTTATTTTTTTATTATAAGGAAATTATATTATTAGTTACTTCAGTCAGTTGTTGCACAATTATACGTTAGTATAAGAAGCATATTTATCCAAGATATAAATGCTCCATTCAAAAATGCGCCCTATTACGAACACCTAGGATCCACTAATAAGAGTCTCATTATAATAAAAAAAATAAATGGATGACTTCTGATCTTTCTGCTGTAAACGATTTTTAATGTCAGTGTACAAGGTTAAATTGTGAGCGTGAATTAACTTATCTAGTGAAGTGAAAAAATATTTTAAAAATATATGAACTATAATCTCAGATCTATATAGGTACCTATCTCTATATATATTACTCGGTCTGATACTATCACCAGACCGTGTAATATTGCAATATTACACGGTATATAATAGCTATTTAGTTAGTATGCATTGCTAACTCAGCTAAAGCTTCAAATCTATATTGGTACAATATATTTGAATACATCTTTACCTAATTATAGCTATTAAATAAAATGTTTTTTTCTTTGAAAAATACTGAGTGAAACTTTAGCTTATTATATCAAGGTTTATTGCTACACGAATAAAATTTAGAGGAAATATTGTCGTTTTAACCACAAGGCCATTTTATTGTAACATACGATTCACATAGTCCGAAAAACCGTTGGGGCCGAATGGTTTTCGAATGGAGACCACGTATCGGTAAGCGCAGCATGAGACGGCCGTCCACAAGATGGACAGATGACCTAAGGAAGGTTGCGGGTGGCCGTGGAAGGCAGATAGCTTCTGACCGGTTGGCGTGGAAATTACTGGGGGTAATTATGTTCAGCAGTGGACATTATGTAGGCATGATGATGATACAATTCACCCGCAACTACTAAATGCAGTAACGACATTTACGAATGTCTTTGAGTATCCTTAATGGAATTGTAAGTACTGAACACTTCACTGCACGACACAATTTTAGTATCAATATAACCGTAAGAGCAGACTAGTTACG
>PQWD01004109.1:15614-35269 GCA_019425675.1 Leucinodes orbonalis
AACATACAGACAAATACAAACAGATATTCACGCACATAAATATTTGTACTACCGGGAATCAAACCAACCTTTACGTAATTGCCGACGTGACAGAGAGTCATCAAAAAGAAATAATTTAGAGAGTAGGTAATAAATAATTATAAGTTAATATATTATCTTAGTAACCTAATGATTACCTTTCAATACTTACGCTGTCCAAACTCGTTTCTATAAATAATTTATTTAGAATAAACATAATATGGGTTTTCCCACAAATGCACGTAGTACAAATTTAAATGGCGTCACCAAAATACCTACTGACTTAGGTATAAACTTCACCTTACCGAACATGTGTATTTCCCAACTTTTATGAAGAATATGTAACCACAGAGTTGTTCCAGGAATGTGCAGATGGGCTCAGTGGGTGTGTACAAAATTTTTATTTTTAATTCTTAACAGGAAACGAGTCATATAAATATTAAAATGCGATGCTAAGTTAATTTTGGTGGTAAGTATTATAATGGCGAGACCAGATCCTGGATTCTATTTTTTCATGTTGCGGTGTTTAGTACTGAATAAGTACTATTTGGTACCTTTCGTAAAAAATGAGTAGGTACCTCTTCTATTTCAAAGTTATATTAAAACAGTCTGGTCCCGCCATTATAACGTTATAACCTGCGATAAGTTTTATGAATATTATAGTACCTTATTAGTACTCCTGAAAAATGCGTAAAAAATGTGTCTAGGTACAACGGGTTTTGTGCTGTTGCAATAAAACACTGGTCCCGCCATTATAATGTTTCGACATTTCGCAAATAAACATGTAAGGGTTTATAAACTTTATAAATATAGATATTTAGTACCTATTTACTACCCTATTATGACAAGGTTCAAAAGAGGCCTTTTATTAAAATTAGTATATACAAAAAACATTAATTAGCGCGGGTAATCTTCAAATATTTTTTTTAATTTCCTACAAATGTATAAATCATTCCTCTTTCTTCGACGACTATGGTCAATACAACCTTTGGGTTAAAGGGTTAAATTAATCTATCATCAGCCCATAAAGGCCTGGGCGTTACCGCCATCTTTTAAAACATTGTTACAATAATATAACTTCGTCTTTTCTAGTACAAAAATGCTGACGTATCATACTAATACTCTATTAAGGGATTGCGGTAACCCCCCAGGTCCTGACATTTACTGAGAGAAAAAAAAACAAAAGTCAATTAAACAATTTATTATCTATTATCACAGCGTATCATCTTAGCGAGTACGGAAGATAAACGAGCGCGAAAATCCGCTGACGCTATGACGTCATCATACCGCGACCGATCCATCGACCTCTGCGTCATATACTCAAATGTGCTCCAATACATTTCACGGACTTTCCTTATTGCTGACGCTTCACTGTAAATTGAAAATGTTTTGATTATTGACAAGCAAACGGTTCACCGGCCTTAATTCCACTTTTACGATCTATCTATTCAACCTATCGCAGTCCACTGCTGGACATAGGTCTCCCCCATTTTGCGCCAGATATCCCGGTCCTCCGCTTTTCTCATCAAGCTTCCACCAGCGACCGCCCGCAAGTCGTCGGTCCATCGGGCCGGAGGGCGTCCTACGCTACCAAGACACCGCTTGCCAAGGCACCGTCTCCACTCCAGAACTCACAGGCTATGTCGGTAACTTTAGTTCTCTTACGGATTAAATCATTTCTGATCTTATCCTTAAGGGAGACTTCAAGCATAGCTCGCTCCATTGCGCGTTGAGTGACTTTGAACTTGTGAACCAATCCCGCAGTCAGTGTCCATGTCTCAGCTGCGTATGTTAGCACGGGTAAACGCCCTGCTCATAGACTTTTGTCTTTAAGTCAGATATCGTCCCTTGAAGTAGAAGTGTTTTTCACTTCCGTGTTCCGGAATGAGGGTACTGTAGCTAGTAAAATTACCGGGTATAAGAGACCTAACATCTGTTGTCTTGGGTTGTGGAGAATAATAACTGTCCATCAGTGGTTGGTCTCAATCAATTCTGCTGTCATGGTCAGGCGTGTCACTTACCATCCGGTGAGCGTCCTGACCGTCCTGTACTTTATAACATAAATTTAAGTATAAATACTTATAGTTAAGACACTTACCTAGAATTAATATGTACACTAATGTTATGTCTCGGTAAAGATAATACAGTTATTTCATTATCTTCATCCTGGAACAAAGTGACCTGATTATTATTTTATTTTTTACGAAAAAGTAATTATAACATTGAATATTAGGAAACCAAGTGTTTTTTTACTATAAATATAATATATATTTCATCATCATCAGCTCATTAAACGTCCCCACCGAGGGGCACGAGCCTACCCGTATAGGGTGATTAGGCCTTAGTCGTCCACGCGGGCCCAGTGCGGGTTAGACGATTTCACGACACAACCTTTGAATCTCTTCGCAGGCGTGCGCGGGTTTTACTCACGCTGTTTCACCGTAAGAGCGTCGGATAAAAGTACATACAATTTAGAAAATTCGAAAGACATTGGTACATGGCGAGATTTGAACCTACACCCTCCAGATCGGAAGGCAATGAGCCACCGTCGCTCTATTCAATTATCTGAATCGAAATAATGAACTATAATGTTAAGCGGTCGTTCGCAGCACGAGTGGAAACTCACAACACACAATACATTAATATATTGTCTACGTGCGTGCTACGTTCAAACGGTTACTTATTATTCAATTTTATCTTTATTTTTGACGACCCATTTGCTGTAGCGGTTGAGACGTCGGCTGCTACACCAAGGGTTCCGGGTTCGATTCCCGGGCAGAACAAACGTTTGTGTGCATGAACATGTCTGTTTGTAATGGTCTGGGTGTTTTCTTTGTATGCATTTACAAAAAAATATATAAGTATGTTTATACAGGCTTCACGCTTAACTTGGGGCTAGATGGCGCGTGTGAATATCAGTAGATATCTATTTTATTATTATTTATCATACAGGTTAAATATAGCAGATATAAATTTATTTACATGCAGATAGCTTCCGGCCGTTTGGAGTGGAAGTTATTGGGGGAGGCCTATGTTCAGCAGTGGACAACATGTGGTTGATATCAAAGTCAAAGTCAAAAACATTTATTTCAAATTAGGCTTACAAAAAGCACTTATGAACGTCAAAAAATATACAAAAATATAATAAAAAACGATTAAAATACTAAACTAAAAATATGAGCTTTGATGCTTTGAAAAAAAAAAGCGCTTCAGTGGTTTGGCCTGTTGAGAAAGAAGCACTCAAGAAAACTCAAAACCACGGATTTTTATCTCGGATCACGGATATGATGATGACGATGATACAGGTTAAAAAAAAATCTCTCCCTTTTACTTTATAACGTAAAAGAGGAAAGAAAAATAAAAAAATGACTAACAAATTACCTGCACTTCGCATCTCAATTCGCCCTTTGAGAATATGATCGGTGTGATGGGCGGTAATAAACTCGTTTTGTATATCACCAAAGCTCTCCGTTCAGCGGAATGCATACCGCTGTAGTAAGCCAGTATTGCAGCTGAGGAGTTCTTCGCTATACCATAGTTCACGCTTTCACTGCCAACGTGAACTCGTTCGCCTTTACTGGAACAATATACAATTAAGTTAAAAGATATACAAAACACTTAAATATTCATTTCATTATTTGACATTATTGAGTTAAGACTTCGACTGCAATGCTAAGGGTTCCGCGTTCGTCCCCGGGCAGTACAAACATTTGTGTGAACATGTCTGTTTTTGTGTTGTTAATTAATAGTCTGGGTGTTTTCTATGTATAATATGTATGTATTTACAAAAAAAAGTATATAAGTATACTTATCCGTTGTTTAGTACCCATAATACAGGCTTCACGCTTAACTTGGGGCTAGATGGCGCTGTGTGAATGTCAGTGGATATTTATTTATAAATAACAAATTACCTTGTAAACAACTCCGAAACAGTGTTGAGTTTCCCTTTAGTCTTCACGTGTCTCCTGGTTACGACGAGGGCGTTGACCCCTGCCACCAACATGGCCGCTAACAAACCAGAATCCGCTGAGAACCGGTTCAATTGGTCCGGATCCGGATTCGGCTCGATAAAACCGGATTTCAACATTTGCTCCATATAGAGATTGGATAGTGCTGTAAGTACAAATTGTAAAAGGTTAAAGACTTGCTAGGGATAATTGTCCCCACCATTCAACTTATCGCAGTTCACCACAGGACATTCGGTCTCCCCCAAATTAATAACTAGTGGGTATAAGAGACCTAACATCTGTTGTCTCGGGTGACGGGGGCAGTGCGGCGTTGATGGAGAATAATAACTGTCTATCAGTTGTTGGTCTCACTCTATGCCGCACTGTCATGGTCAGGCGTATCATTTACCATCAGGCGAGCGTCCTGACCGTCCTATTTATTTATTTATTTCTTTGGATTACTTACATGAGGTACAGTAAATTTAAATGTATAATACGTCCTTATAAACTACTTATCTAATCATCCTCAGAAACAATAAGTTATCACATCTTGCTTATTTTTTAAAATATTTACTAAAGCAAACAATATAAACTATAAAAAAGAGAAAAATAAAAACTAAAATCAAAACTAAATTAAAATCACTTCAATTAACATAAAGAGCTGGCACTGTATCACATTTATTTATAAGTTTAATAATTTCGGGAGGCTATGAAAGTGTATCTAGCTTAGGCATCATCTTACAGATTTTATTATAATTTCTAGACATGCGTTTTATATTATATTATATTTACTTTGTAATATAATCCTGACCGTCGTATTAACTTCGTAAAATAAAAAAAAATGCGCCAGATATCCCGGTCCTCCGCTTTCCTTATCCAGCCTCCACCAGCGACCTTTCGCAAGTCGTCGGTCCTTCGATCCAACGATTCACTTGCCGTGACGCGGTCTCCACTCCAGAACTCGTCTGCTCCAACGGACATCGGTTCTGCGACACGTATGTGTCAAGCGGCTTGGACATTTATATGTTGATCTTCGTGTTTGTGCACCTAGTTAATTATTCGACGACCCATTTGTAATGGTTGAGACGTCGGCTCTTACACCAAGGGTACCGGGTTCGATCCCCGGGCAGTACAAACATTGTGCATGAACATGTCTGTTTGTAATGGTCTGGGTGTTTTATACATATAAATATATATATGTACTTAAAAAATGTATATAAGTATGTTTATCCGTTGTTTAGTGCCCATATTACAGGTTAAATGCTTAGTTTAGGACAAGATGGCGCTGTGTGTGTGTCGGTATATAATTATTTATTCATATGCCCAAGATCACTAGAAAATATTTCTACCTCCATTTTCGTTGATATTTTCTGATCATTCTTATAATATATTTTTTTGAGTTTTATTTATTTGTTGATTTTGGATGTACTGTGTATGCTTTTTATTTGTCAATAAAGATATATTATTATAATTATCCAAATAACACTTACACATAACAAACCGCAGTCTCTCCTTCTTCAAGCCGTAATTGTTGCACCATTCCTCCGCTTTGCCCCAGTCTTGTTCCCTTGCGATCTGCTCGTATTTATCTTGGATCGCACATAAAGCCGCGTGGTCCGACGTCTTGTTGAATTTCGATTTGATCTCTCTTATTTCTGTAAAATAAAAGACAAAATAAATCGAATTAAATCATTTTATTTCCATTTGGTAATTATACGAGTGATAATGCCGCAGTGCGGCATTGATGGAGGATAATAACTGTCTGTCAGTTGTTGGTCTCCTTTAATGCCGCTCTGTCATGGTCTGGCGTATCACTTACCATCAGGTGAGCGTCCAGACCGTTCTGTACACTTATAACATAAAAAATATATAAAGGTATATATATACGCCACCTGTGCCTCCAAAACGAACCGCCAAAGAGAATACAGTTAAGTTAGGCTCTTTGTAAATAATAATAATAAAACGTTTATTTCGGATAACTTATTAAAGTAAATGTACGCTCATTCGAAATATGTGTATGTGTGCTGTCGCTGCATTGATGACCGATTTTGTGTAGCGGTTGAGACGTCGTCTGTTACACCAAGGGTTCCGGGTTCGGTCGAACATTTGTGTGCATGAACATGTCTTATTGTAATGGTCTGGGTGTTTTCTATGTATAATATTTATGTATTTCTAAAAAAATAAATATAAGTATGTTTATCCGTTGTGTAGTACCCCATACTACAGGCTTGACGCCAACTTGGGGCTAGATGGCGCTGTGTGAATGTCAGTGGATATTTATTATGATTCGGAACACTAATTTCAGTTGTTTTGTGTGCATATCACAAACATTTTAACATCATTGATTCATACCGTCTCTCCTATCCGCCGCATTGACAAACAACTCGACATTTTCAGCGCACAGTACTGCGTTCACGACGATAGATGGCAGCACTCCCACTGTGGCACCATGGAGACAAGTGCACCCAACCCGTGGTGGACAACCCATACCACTCAATACCACACCCAAACGGGTCAACCTCTCGGCACTTGTTAACGCACCTGGAAATACCACATGGTTAATTAATTAACAACTTAATCTAAAACAAATGAAATCAAATTTTTGTGTCCGTTTTTTGTAATAAATTCAAAAGTAATAAATATACATAACAAGCTCAAATTTCACATAGGTTGAAATTATTAAATTATTATATTCAAATAACAGTGTTCCGGCTAATGGTTGGACCGATTTTGACGGAAGTTTTATGGGCCGGTAGCTAATGTTATAAGGAGTAACTTTTATTTAATATGTATTTACAAAAATGTATATGTTTATTTATACGTTGTTTAGTAACTATATTACAGGTTAAATGCTTAGTTCAGGACAGATGGCGCTGTGCGAATATCAGTGGATATTTATTTATTTAATATACCTTAACTAAAGAGCGTCGGTGTCCGGGAGAGATGTGGTTCAAATCCCACCACGTACCAATATGTTTTCGAATTTTCGATATTATATGTATGTTAGTCGACGCTCTTACGGTGATGGAAAACATCGTGAGGAAACCCGCGCACGCCTGCGAAGAGATTCACAGGTTATGCATGAAGTCGGCCAACCCGCACTGGGCCCGCGTGGACGACTAAGGCCTAATCACCCTACACGGGTAGGCTCGTGCTCTTCGGTGGGGACGTTTAATGAGCTGATAATAATGATGAAACCGTTACTTACCCAGATCAATCAAATCTTCAACAGCAAGCTGGATTGCCTTCTTACTAGGCGGCTCGGGTAGTTGCGACAAGAAATCTTCGACTTTATCCTCAGGCGCGTAAGATTTACAATTGAGCACCGTTTGTTCCAGTGGTATTCTTAGTATTTCGGGTGTCATGTGAGGTGAATTCGTTTTCTTTCTCTTTCGTATACAATTTGTAGCAGTGGCCTGGGAAAGAAAGTTAATAAATATATAATACATCATTGACGACCCATTTCGTGTTGCAGTTGAGACGTCGGCTGCAACACCAAGGGTTCCGGGTTCGATCCCCGGGCAGTACAAACATTTGTGTGCATGAACATATCTGTTTGTAATGGTCTGGGTGTTTTCTATGTATAAATATGTATGTATTTTCAAAATATATATATATATATGAGTATGTTTATCCGTTGCTTAGTACCCATAATACAGGCTTCACGCTTAACTTAGGGCTAGACGGCGCTGTATGAATGTTAGTGGATATTATTTGTTATGATAGTCATTGGGTTTCTCCCCACAAACTATATAAATATTTATACAGATCTATATTAATTATATATTACATATAATATATAGTAGGTAACAATTTGGTATTTCTTAATTTATTTTAGTAATTTACTATCGCCGAGACCTGGGCCTCAATACTAATTCACTTCACTTTACAACACTTCTCCTATTCAACCTATCGCAGTCCACTGCTGGACATAGGTCTCCCCCATTTCGCGCCAGATATCCCGGTCCTCCGCTTTCCTCATCCAGCCTCCACCAGCGACCTTTCGCAAGTCGTCGGTCCATCGGGCCGGAGGGCGTCCTACGCTACGCTTGCCGAGACGCGGTCTCCACTCCAGAACTCGTCTGCTCCAACGGCCCGAGGTTCTGCGACATACGTGACCAGCCCACTGCCACTTCAACTTGCTGATCCGGCGGGCTATGTCGGTAACTTTAGTTCTCTTACGGATTAAATCATTTCTGATCTTATCCCTAAGAGAGACCCCGAGCATAGCTCGCTCCATTGCGCGTTGAGTGAACAACAACACTTCTATCCAACTGTTAATTTGGTATTCCGGTACAACTTTAATGTTAATGGTTTAAAATGAATGAATGAATTGAATTATGTTGTCACCAATTAAAATCCTACCATAAAACAGAATGAATGAGTGCAGTTTACAATTGAGACACACAATTATGATTCTATCAGCGCATTTTAAAATTAGCGGAATTGGAGATCTGGCTTTGCGTGAGTGTTTTTGTAAGTTGACATAAGAATCGTTAAAAAAATCTTAGATTTATTTTAGGACCAAGTCAACGATTTGCGAATACCTATCAATTGCCTAGACATAACTTGTGCTTCAAATTGTCATTCAACAAACTGTATTAGTGCTGTGAGTATTACGAATAAAATAAAAAAAACTTCGCTATTACCTGGTTGAACTCTTCCAGCTCTGCCAGCCCTTTGTTGAGCGGCTGCTTTTGATACCCACACCGTTTCCAAACTTGATGTACCTAAAAACAGTTTCATTAATACTGTTACGAGCTGGGGGTTCCGGATAAATTATTGCCAAACACAAAGAATAACACGGTAACACACTTTATTAATTAACCATTATTAACAACACTAATTACAGTTACACTCTTACTAATTAGTCAATTAACGCACGCACAATAATCCGTAATTAACACTGCACACTGTAACACAACACTTGACAGTCCGTATAATGTCCGCACACACACGTTATAATCACTCGTTAACTCTTCACACTGTTATCTCACACTCGACGATCCCTTAGATATCGCTTTATCTCTCACTTCCTCCTTGTAGTCGCACCCATCGGTCCGCCTTATATACCTGTCCGCCCGCTAAGCTCGAAGCGTCGACGTCATTCTACATAGTTCGCGAATTATCTAGAACATGCTAGACTCTGTGCTATTTGACAATTCGCATGTCATACTCTATGGTGGCCTGACGTCACATTAGCCGCCATATTAATGCCTTTTAAATGCGTCAATTCGTAACAATACTTCATATATTTTGTAAAAAAAAAGGTTAAAATGTACCAGAAATTGAGATACCCAAACCGTTTCCAAACTTGATGTACCTTAAAAATCAGTTTTATAAATACTTCATATATTTTGTAAATAGGTTAAAATGTATCAGAAATTCAAACTTTCAGTGGTCTGTGTTATATTCAATGGTCGGAGTAGGTAGAGCTATTTTATGTACTTACAATATGTTAGAATAATGTGGATATTCCCCGCAGAGGATACTTGGACGCGGGTGTCTAGTGTGGGTCTACAAACGAGCCTTCGCGCGAGTTGGCGATTTATTAAATGGCGAGAATACCGGTACATAGCAAAATTAAGTGTACTAATATTAAAATCAGAAAATTAACAAGCTTTGTCAAATTTTTTTTTGGATTTAATTATTATCCAATTTTAACTGTTGGCAAAGAATTGCATTCTAATGGCGCAGCGACAAAAAAGGTTTGTCTCTCTAGCAACGCGCGTGGACGTTTAAGGCCTATACACCCGCCAAGGGTAGGCTCGTGACCCCTCGGGGTTTTTTATGTTATTAGAGTACAGGACGGTCTGGACGCTCGCCTGTTGGTAAGTGATACTCCTGACCATGACAGAGCGGCATTGAAGGAGACCAAATGGGTCGTCATATTAAACTATTAATTGACTCAACTCACCAGTGCCATCTTTAAGTCGATTCTCTTTATGCGATCCCGTGTCTATGACGTACACGACATCCGGTATAGTGATGACGTCTCCGCTATATTCGTTGCCAACACAATCTTACGGACACCAGGCATCGGTTTTGTGAACATTTTAGTTTGATCTGCCGTTGATAGTCTAGAAAAAAATATATGATTCTATAACGACCCATTTGGTGTAGTGTTTGAGACGTCGACTACCACACCAAGGGTTCCGGGTTCGATCTCCGGGTAGTACAAACATTTGTGTGCATGAACATGTCAGTTTGTAATGGTTTCGGTGTTTTCTATAATAGTGTTTTGTATAATATAGTTATATGTTAGTACCCATAATACAGGCTTCACGCTTAACTTGGGGCTAGATGGCGCTGTGTGAATGTCAGTGGATATTTATTATATTATAACGAATCGAGATTCAGCAACAAAAATGATTTGAGTTGATTTAATTATTATAAATAAATATCCACAGACATTCACACAACGTCATCTAGTCCCAAACTAAGCATGAACCTTTAATATGAGTCATACAATGGATAAATATACTATGTAATTTTTGTAAATACATACATATTATACATAAAAACACTCACACCAATACAAACAGACACGTTCATGCACACAAATGTTGTACTGCCCGGGGATTGAACCCGGAACCGTTGATGTAATAGCCGACGTCTCAACCATTACACCAGATGACTCGTCAATTAATTGGAAAATGTTACCTTGAATGTACAGGCAGTATTAAGTGCGCTCCAGTATTAGTGAAGTGCTCGTCTAGTATTTCTTTGATCGCTTTGATTTCAGCCCAACCCGGTAGGAACACTAGTATAGCACCTTCTGCCTCGTTTTTATCCACTGCTTTTATTACATTGACTACCTGCAATTCGGAAAAATAAATTCAGATGATTAAATGACGTTTATATAAAGACAATCAGATGCTTTAGATGAGAATTAATCATCAGCCTACAACGACCTACTGAAGTGCACAGGCCTTCCCACTCAGAATTGATACGGGTAGATTAGGCCGCAACCCACCACTCGGCTTAATACAGATTAGTGGGTGTTAACGGTCTAGTCCCAGTTTCCCCCAATTGGGAAAAACTGTAATATTTTTTTAGTTTCCCCAATGTTTTATTTACTTTAGTATGGACAATAATAAAATTAACTTGAGTTTATTATAGCAATGATTGAAACAAAGTATGGTAAGCAGTCCTGGATTAACCCTTAAGCAAATTAAGCACTAGCTTAGGGCCCCACGTCCGGGGGGGCCCCCGACGAAGCACAAAAAAAATTAACAGAAGGTTTACTGGGAAATCCTCATCAGTGAATGCCCGAAAAAGCCGCAAGGCGCATTTTTTTTGTAAATAATTAAATATAGGTACTTTAGTTTTTGTTTTTGTGACACCTACTCCACTTCCATGGTACGTTTAATATATTTTCATCTTATTTTACAAAAATACTAATGTTGTTCAATAGTAACCTATGCTCGCACTGCGATTATGTTCGGTGAAAAATAATTTCATGCAAAATCGACTTGCGTTTATTTCGCAGTGCGCGGATTCGAGTATGTTACTCTGTTTTTTTTAAACGTGTAGGTTTTTTAAAGACAATTCCTGTTCTTTTTCTAGCGAGTGAACTGACCCACAAGTCCCTGTTTCAGAGTTTTGAAACCGCTTCACGGCCTTTGACGCGGTTTTTTGACTAACGACAATTCGAAGGCGGCCGGACGACGGCTAAACGTGCCCTCCGAAGCACGGAATCGTCTTTTTTTAGGAGAAACAGTGATAAAGCCTGCAATATCCTAACCTAACTGACAAAACTAACACTACAAAGTGAAAATCATTACTATGTTGTCAACTACTGCGCTATGCTACTAATTCCGTTGACATACTGACAGGGGGGCCCCACAAGTGTGGATTGCTTAGGGCCCCGAGTAGTCTTAATCCGGCACTGATGGTAAGTTATAAATAGCTTTAAGAGTGTAAAACCGTTTTTGTCTATTTAGAAAGTGTAGCGATTGTTACATTTATGAATAATAGTTGTAACAAGTAATATTGAAAATTATTAGTATTGTTACGAATTGACGTAATTAAAATGACATTAAGTATGGCTAATATGTGACGTCAGGTCATACTCTTATGACATGCGAATTGTCAAATAGCAAAGAGTCTAGCATGTTCTAGATAATTCGCGAACTATGTAGAATGACGTCGACGCTTTGAGTTTAGCGGGCCGACAGGTATATAAGGCGGACCGACTGGGTGGGTGCGACTACAAGGAAGAAGTGAGAGATAAAGCGATATCTAAGGGATCGTCGAGTGTGAGATAACAGTGTGAAGAGTTAACGAGTGATTATAACGTGTGTGTGCGGACATTATACGGACTGATCAAGTGTTGTGTTACAGTGTGCAGTGTTAATTGCGGATTATTGTGCGTGCGTTAATTGACTAATTAGTAAGAGTGTAAGTGTAATTAGTGTTGTGTGGTTAATAGTGGTTAATTAAAGTGTGTTACCGTGTTATTCTTCGTGTTTGGCAATAATTTATCCGGAACCCCCAGCTCGTAACAGTATTTAAAGATATAAGAATCTATAGACCTTACTTTAACACCAGTCTCTCCACTGTCACAGAAAATATTTGAAATGAACAACTATCCAACTCAAAAGGCATATACATATACATGAAAGCAGTCTTTAGATTGTTGAATGTTTAGCAAACATTAAAGTATTTTTGTGTGAATGAAAACCATTGTTTCGAAAAACACTAGGAAACCATAAATGTTAAAAAGGTTCTAGTGAAAAATCATTTATATAAGATTTAGATAGACCCCTTTACATAGGAAGGCAACAGCCCACAACATTGAGCCACCGACGTTCTTATTAAATAAATAAATATCCACTGACATTCACACACCGCCATCTAGCCCAAGTTAAGCGTGAAGCCTGTATTGTGGATACTAAACAACGGATTAACATACTTATATATTTTTATTTGTAAAAACATACTTATTATACATAGAAAACATCCAGACCATTACAAACAGACATGTTCATGCACACAAAGTTTGTACTGCCTGGTGATCGAACCAGGAACCCTTGGTGTAGCAGCCGAGTATCTCAACCGCTTCACCAAATGGGTCGTCTAGAATAAATAAAACCTCATCAATTCAAATACCTCTTGACAGTAGACCGATGGTTTGATATAATCTCTCGTGCAATTCCTCATTGTATCTTGTAGATTCAAGTTGAATTTCTTCTGTATATCTTCTAAATATGTCACGTCGACAGGGAAAGTGCGCCCTGGCACTTCTATAACGGGGCACTCGTCGAAATATCTGGAATAATGATTTCAAACCTTAACGGATTGGTTATTAGGTCGAGTTTATCCTTCTCTCTCTTCAACCTATCGCAGTCCCCTCCTGGACATAGGTCTCCCGCATCTCGCACCAGATATCCCAGTTCTCCGGTTTTCTCATCCAGCCTTCACCTTTCGCAAGTCGTCGGTCCATCGTATCCTTCTCAATTGTACCTAGTTTCTCGCATACCAATATAACAATAACCGCCTGTCTCTATTTTACTGTGAGACTAGTTTAATGGCAGGCATCCGTAGTCACTCCCATAGCCCCTATATCCAGTCCACCAAAACCCAATTCCAAAGCCCAGTATTGTTGTTTCCATATATTTACAATAGCCTTTACACCTGGCGGGGGTCATCATGGATTGTGTCATATTGTGCATTCTGTGATGGCATCCGCCACGTGTAACACATACAAAGATTATTAAACATTCGCAAAAGGGCCTTTGTGCTGTTGGCTTTGGCCCACACACGCCTTTCAAAGGACCGGGCCACTATTTGGCAAGTGAATCTTAATGAAAACATAATATTAATATAATATACCAAATGCCAGCTTTTGATATATTTATTTAGCTATGGGTAGTATTAAAACGAGTTTATTTTATGTTATGATGTGAACAGGACGGTAAAGAAGCCCAACTGATAGACTATTCTCCGTCAATGGCCGCGCTGCGCCCCTCACCCGAGACAACAGATGTTGGTCTCTCTTACCCAGTAATCTCACTATCTACAGTGCCCTCATCCCGAAACACAAAAGAGCATAACATTATTTCGAGGACTAACATGGAATAATTGAATTGCACCAAATAAATATTTTTCTTTCTTTCTTTCAAATATTAATTTGAGTTACTTAAATCCACAATGTTACTTAAATACGCAAGAGAAAATCATGGCTGCGAAATATCCGAGAGTGGACCGGCATCACTTCCGTCGAAATACTGTTCCGACTAACGGTTGACAAGATCGAGTACAAAAAGCTGACGGTCAACCTTCAGGATTGAAGAGGCTTTGAAGAAGAATAAATCCATAATGAGATGCTACATATTATTTTGAGCGACCTAAAATTATAAGGCTTTTAGTAATTTTGCGAATACTGAGTTCACTTGATTCTACAAGTTAAGCGACTACTAAATTCGAGTGATATTATTATATTTACGGTCACCAATCCGATAACCGTCCATCGCGAGATTTGCTTGAATTATGCGATTGTCAACCTAACACGGCTACTCTAAATAATTTCTAAATATATACAAGTGGAAGTAGGCCGGTCATGTCTCCAGACGTTCAGATGGTCGATGGAGCCGAAACGTGTTGGAGTGGCGACCTCGCTTAGGCAGGCGCAGCGTGGGACGTCCGGCTGCCCGTTGGACCGACGATTTGAGGAGGGTGGCCGGTGAAAGTTGGATGCAGGCTGCTCAGGACCGGGATGGTTGAGGGAGGTCTATATTCAGCAGTGGACGATGGAAGGCTGATTGATTGATATATAACTCACAGGTAACTGACTGGCATAGTAATCTACCAACGCACAGCCCAAACCACTGGACGAATCGAGCTGAAATTTGCATGCAGATACTACGTCATGAGGCATCCTTTTAGAATAGATTTCGAAAATTCTATACCTAAGAGATAAAATGTGGATGAAAAATAATGCTATATTCAACGCGAGCGAAGCGAGCAAAAGCTAGTGAAGTATAAAGTCAACCTCAATAAATTTTTTAAGCTCGATATCTCATATTAATGCTGTGCGGGAAGGCCTGTGCCATGTAGTAAGCGTTAAGGATGATGATGAAATAATTCGTTATCAGCTAATACCTATAAATACTCAGTGTCCAATTTGCACTCATATAACCAGTTTCATTGTGGGTTGATATCCAATGCTTCTTCCAGCAAGAGTAGACTAATATCAGTGTTGACATCTCGCTCGTGGGCTTCGTCTATGATGACGTGACTGCACCCTTCCAGACCTGATGTAAACAGAAAAAATACTTAATGTACCATAGACCGAATGAGTGTCGGTGGCTCAATGATTTTCTGTACATATAAAGGTAGATACGCCATCCGTGCCTCAAAAACAAACCGCCGAAGAGAATACAGTTTGTACTCTTGTGTTTACGCTCAATGGAAATATGTGTATGTGTGCTGTCACAGCATTCGAAACACTTTTCGATTGTTTTGTGAGCATATCACGAATCCATACTTTTTTACATCATTGCGGTGGCTCATTGGTGTGGACTCTTGACTTCCGGTTTCGATGACGCAGGCTCAAATACCACTATGTAACAATGTGTTTTCGAATTTTCGAAGTTATATGTACGTTATCCGACGCTCTTACGGTAAAAGAAACAAGCGTGAGGAAACCTGCCACGCCTGCGAAGGGCCTCAAAGGTTGTGCGTGAAGTCGTCCAACCCGCACTGGGCCTGCATGGACGACTAAGGCCCATACACATACGGGTAAGCTCGTGCCCATCGGTGGGGACTTTTAATGTGCTGATGATGATGTACCAAAGACAAACAAGTATAGCGAACGCTTTATATGATGATGATTTGTTGATTTCTATAATTAATCAAATAAATATGGTTTACTTCAATTAAATCCTAGTTTCGAGTTAAATAGCAACGAGCGCGTGTTGTATGTGTGTGTGCGTGCTTATGGGCGTATGTTGTGTATATGTGTGTCTTGTCTTATTTTCTAAGTTAAAATTTATAAAGGCGGCCTTCGAAATAACCTTTCTCAAGCCACATCTATATATACATACCTGGATTAGTCTGTAATCGTCTCAACAGAACTCCCGAAGTACAGTACAATATCGCACCTCCGGGAGGCCTAGGCGGTTTTGACTGCAGTCGAATTTGATAGCCTATCGACTCACCAACCTGTAAATGATAATAATTAATATTTACTGACATTCACACAACGCCCATCTAGTCCCAATTTAAGCGAAGAGCTTCATACTCATATACTTTTTTCTATCAATAACAATTTTTTACATCATAATCAACATTACCTCTTCCCCAAGCTCACTGGCAACCCTCTGAGCTAGACCAATAGCAGCCACGCGTCTAGGCTCTGTCACAATGGCGGCGGTGTTTGCCCCGAACCGCCGCAAGATGGCCGCCGGCGCTCTTGTCGACTTGCCACAACCAGGCCGCGCCAACTATCACTACAACCCGCGAATTCTCTAACGTCGTTGTAATTTGATCCCTGTCATAAAAAAAACTTAAAATACAATTTCTGCACTACTTGGCGGTGGACTCGGTTCTGAGTCGTCTAGCTACCACCGGAGTGCCAGATATCCTGTGAAATACGAGTGTTTTGCAATTCTGTGTTTCATGATGAGGGCACTGTAGCTACTTAAAATATCGGGTATAAGAGCTCTAACAATCTGTCGTCTCGGGTTACGGACGCATTGCGGCATTGGTGCAGAATAATAACTGTCCATCAGTTATTGGTCTACATCAATTCCATTGTGTCATGGTCAGGCGTATCACTTGCCATCGGGGTGCGTCCTGACCTTCCTGTACGAGTACACTTGGAAACATAAATAAAAATAAAAACAGACATCACAGCGCTATATAGCACCGAACATAGCATTAGCCTGTAATATGGTTACTAAACATCGGATAAGCATACTTATATACTTTTTTGTAAATACATACATATTGTACATAGAAAAATCCCAGACTAATACAAACAGACCTGTTCATGCACACAAATGTTTGTAATGCCCGGGGATCGAACCAGAAACCCTCGGTGTAATAGCCAACACAACAAACTAATAAACAAATTCTTCAGCTTTGTAATATTAGTAAAGAGAAAAACCCAACCGAACGCTATGCCCACATAAAATAACACCACAGAGCAGTAGATCGGGTAGTAGGTCGTTGTGGGTCGAATGTTCTCGTTACGAAGTTCAAGGACGACGTATCGAGGTTTCTAGAGTTGGAGGTCACCCGAGTGTGAGAGGTCACGGACAGAATCGAGGTTGCGCCGATGTTAACTCGGTCAACGAGGTCAGGGTGTCGGTTCCTTTGTATAGTACGATTCACGAAACATGACCACAAATGGCGGCCTTTGGCGCAAGAATAAGAGTATCAAGAGTCATCATCATCATCGTCAGCTCATTAAACGTCCCCACCGAGGGGCATAAGCCTACGCGTACGTGGGTGTATAGGCCATAGTCGTCCACGCGGGCCCAGTGCGGATTGGATATCGTGCATACAATTTCTCAAATTCGAAAACACATTGGTACGTAGCGGGAACTGAGCCTGCATCTTCCTGATCGGAAGGCAACAGTCCATACAATTGACCTCCAGCCACCGACACTCTAAGACTGTTTATTGATTAATACATCATTGATTATTTAGGCATACATAAATTATTCTTATCATACCCTTCATACCCTTACAGGTTCATCTAATAGAAAAATTTCTCGTATTACATTTTTTGATGCCATACTCCACAGACACGCCTTGACCGATTTTCATGAAAATCAGCTGCTTCTATTTTAAATTAGCTATCTTTTTAAAGAAAATTTCCTGGATTATTTGTGACAAAACAACGTTTGCCGAGTCTGCTAATAATTATATAAAAGTACGTCAATTGACACCAAAGTGTTATGAATCCATACAAATTGTATAAGAAAAAAATCGATTTGCCAGATCAAAGAAAAAAATTTCAGTTTAGCTCCTAACAAATATTGCGGATTGGACGACTTCACACACAACCTTCGAATCTCTTCGCAAGCGTGCATGCAGGTTTCCTCACGATGTTTTCCTTCACCGTAAGAGCGTCGGATAACGTACATATATTTTCGAAAATTTGAACACATATTGGTACGTGTCGAGATTTGAACCTCAGCCCTCCCGGTAGGAAGGCGACAGTCGACACCATTGAGCCACCGACGCTCTCTATAATATTGTCATAATATCTGTAACCCAATTTAAAAAAACAACAGCTAATCTTTAAGAACCGTCTACTTTCGATTGCAACTGCACGCAACTTCACAAATACAGTCGCCTTTCAAACCTGCAAGCGAGGAGAGTGCAACCGAAATATCGCCTAGAGAGCGTCGCATGACCCCGATATCACTGTAGCAAAGCGGCCTGACCCCATTCGACCAAGTGAAAACCCATCGCCGAAAGTCGAGCGAGAGTGAACGTGCTTACGTCACGACGACGACCGTGACGTCATTGAGAGTACGTAGTGAAACGTATGTCATGGATAAGACGACTACAGAGGTTTCGGGTGCGATCAACGGGCAGTACATTTGTGTGCATGAGGCACGTGAATTCAGTCTTATAAAATTAGGGTGATAATTCACTGGTGGTAGACTCCAACTTTGTAGTCAAGGTAGGAACCACCGCATTGCCAGATATAGGCCCATGAAATAAGAGTATATAATAAGTACTATGCACTTTTGTATTCAGGATGAGCCACACTGTAGCTAGTGAAATTACTGGGTATAAGATACCTAACATCTGTTGTCTCCGGCGAAGGGCGCAGCGTTGATGGAGAATAAAAACTGTTTATCAGTTGTTCATCTCCTACAATGTCGCTCTGCCATGGTCAGGCGTATCACTAACCATCAGGTGAGCGTTCTGACCGTAACATAAAAACTATTCCTTGTTGTTATAATTATGTAGGTATTTTACCACCTACTAATACTCGTCTAGTTTATAAGTCATATTGTTATTACCAATGGGTCCTTAGTCTGAAAATTGATTCTTTTTATTTTGCTTTAGCGATCTTCCAACATTCATCATCATCATCAGCTCATTAAACGTCCCCACCGAGGGGCACGAGCCTACCCGTATAGGGTGATTAGGCCTTAGTCGTCCACGCGGGCCCAATGCGGATTACCAACATTACCTATGTAAAATATAATACAATAAAAAATAAGGTACATCAGAATAGTTTAACAGGCAGTTTTACTTCCCTCTTGTTTTTGCGCGAAAAGTCTTCGAGCGGGAATTGATTACTTATTTATTAAAGACAAAGCACCTAAGCAACGTCATAGTTAGCGTGTCGCGTACGTCACACAACATAGAAACCAAAAGTATTAATTGAAACCGAGAGTGACTTTCGCCTTCACTACAGCTGTGTAACGTCACAGTGGCATTAGGTTTGACGTTAAACGTCAAACACTTTCGGTTTCGTTTGGCGCGCTGTCATACTTTCGCAGCGTGACGTCGGCTGTCACGATTCGATCTACAAATATATCGAGGTCAGTGTGCCAGTGTTTCGATATGGTATGATAACTGTGTCATAGTTTAAAATATTTCTTTATGTCATTGGTATTAATCAAATCAAGAACACTTTGTTTGCGACGAATTCATTTATATAATAAATATCCACCGACCTTTACACAGCGCCATCTAGCCCCGAACTAATCATAA
>PQWD01004110.1:0-33319 GCA_019425675.1 Leucinodes orbonalis
CAGTACATCCTAGGAAGAACGTAAACGGCTCTTAGAGACTCACATCAGAAATTTTCCTCTTCCTATAGAATATTACAGAGGCTGAAGTGTATTTTAAGAGATTCTTGAATCTGTACGAATTAATTTGAAACCCATTTCTATTTTATAGTGCTTAACTGTGTAACTTTTATATTGCACTTAATTATTATCACTTTTCTAACGTATAATATAAAGAAACCCGACCAGGTCAAGAAGTAATGTTTGTTAAAAATAACAAATGATGGTTAAAGTATGGAAAGGCGAATAATGTTCAGCAAGTGTGACGATGACAGTTGGTGACAGTTGATGGAAAGAGAATCGTTAAAAACAAGAATATGCTGTGTCTTCATGAACCTTAGCATGAAATAATTTTCTCCAAAACATCGCAGGAAACTTGAGGAAGAACCCCTAACACGCCTGCGAAAGATCAAAAGGTCAAACCTTTTTTATCAATCATACCAAGGGAACAATTTTTATTGTGTTGGTTCCAAAAGATGGAAAACGAACGTTGTAAGTGTCAAACTTATTTTCTGACAATTATGTTTCTTTTGTCAAAAACATATTAATTTCTGTAGTTACATTTATCTGGCTGTACGTAAATTTACTCCATTATTTTTTTGTTATGATGAAAGCGACTGGACATAGCTCTCATTGGCCGTTTCAGGCAACGTATTATAAATAACAATGTAGTAAAAGGCTGGCAGCAACGTTGGTTTGCATGTGGACCCTGGACCGCGTTTTTCTATTACTTTTTTGATGGACTGGAGATACATATACAACCTGTAAGCAGCGGAGGGAGGTAAAACATAGTTCGCGATTATCTTTTTAATGGGGAAAATAATAATGTATTTTTTTAATTTTCAATGATGTTTTTAGGGCACATTTAGCCGCTGCTTGTGATACTGTCCAGTGATGAAGACTTCCCGACATTTACAATTAATTGTGCTTCGGAGACATGCTCAAGTTGAAGCAAAGTATGCCAGGTCGGCAAGAGTGGTAAATGGATCTGAGAGCAATGCTGAAATACATACAAAGTAAGTTATCATTTACTGTTTTGTAACTAATTAATCTTATCTGAATATTTAAATAAATAAAAGTAATTATTGAAATTACCACCATTATTTACTGATGTAGAAGTCTTGTGATTTGACGGAGAAAGAACTGGTCATACATTACTCCTCGAAAAGTGAAGAATTGCTAGTAATCATATACATTTACACATATCAATGTAGGCATCAATACAGACCGTGAGCCAAGTTCCCTATTTGAGAAATATCCTCTCGAATTCGAAGAGGACTATGGACAAGGTAAAAGTTGACTCAAGTAGCTAAATTTATGGTATGTACAAAACAAGACAGATTAGAGAGACAAGCATTATGTATGTAAAACTAAATTTTGATAAATCAATTCTTGTATTTTAGTGATATTCAGAATTTTTCACTGTAATATTGCATTATGAAAAAGCTGTGTTTTCCAGGCATGTGGTGCCAATCCTCCGTTGCAGCCAAGAGAGCAGTAGCAGTACATTTGACCCCATGGCATCTGCCGACAGGCACTATACAGCAACTGAACTAAGGTCTGTTATAAGTTTTATATAAAAAAGGTTTATTTATTAGGGTTAGCAATCTATCAGGTAGGCCTACCTATGTTTTTGCATATTTATTGGCAAAATTGTCTATTTTTAATGAACTGATAGGCAAAAAATAAGCATGATACTAACTGATAGTACAGTGATATTGCCAACGTGGCATCATTACCCTAAAAAGCAACAAGTGTTTGCCAATATTCAATATATATCTCTAGATAATAAGTATATATTTCCAAAAAAGTTAAATAAGTTATGTGTTTGTTGTTTTAGTACCTCATAATACGAGGTTCCAACAATCGGCCTCTTATAACTTGGATGGCACTAATGGTGAGCAGTGACGAGCATGCAGTGGATAGTATATTAATTAAAATGTGCCAAGTAGCAAGTTACACTCCTAATATTGGTTCTGTAGCATTAACATTAAATAATAATTCTTTATTTACATTACACACGCTTAACAGCTTTAACTATTTCTCTTTATCTTATATTTTTTTATCTTTTATGACATATAAAAAAAACTACAGACTAAATATCAATCAAGATAATTTCCATTGTGATGATACATGAATAATGTAACTTTAATGTTTATGTTGCTTGATTGACACGTTCCCAATTGCATTATATGTCCAGTTAGGTCCATGGAGTTAAAGCCCAAGTCTACACAATCACAATAGCTGTCTTTAATTTACTTCCTTGAAAATATAATTAAATATTTTATTGTTTGATAATTTGCTATTTGACGCAAAGGCTCATTGTTGTTTATTAATGACACCACTGGGTTTATTGCAATCATTAGCATAATATATATAGGAATTTAGAACTAATTTTATATCTTTTTTAATTCCAGTGATTGCTGCATTAGCAAGAGCACTCAGAATCTCAGATTCCCCGTCCACAACACGATCCTGATCTACTGCTGTTAAAGGTATTGATTTCTAATTATGTATGCAAATATTATTATTGACGACCATTATGGTGTTGCGTTGAGAGGTCGACACCGAAGCTGCGGGTTCATCCGCGAGGTAATACAAATATTGTGAGTGGGCAGTAGAACATCGTTGTAAGTCTGCTAGTTGAGTAGTGATCTACTGTTTTCTCAGTATAATGTAATATGTTGATGTTTATCGCGTGTTCATCTGCACCCATTAATACAGGCTTTCACACTTAACTTGGGCTTTGACGGGCTGTGTGAATGCTTTGAATATTATTATTTTGTTATTATTAATAGGTGTTTGTTCTCACGGCACATCTCCACGGCAGGATGAATGGTATTCAGTTGCTATGCATCCCTTCACGGCAGACAGCAAGTACACTACCGGTCACGTTTCGCAAAAATTCCGACGAACCATCTAGTTGGCACTTATCAATTAAAATAGTCGAAGTTGAAATCCATATTAATCAATTAGGCTTATAAAAGCACTAATGAACGTCAGAAATCATTAAAATACACTATATATAATATAATAATATACATATAGGAATACACACCAACATTTATACTAATAATCTCCTAATTAAGCAAGAGCTGTGTACAAACGGAATGGATAAATACTTTTTGTAAATCTTAGTACAACACCCAGATAATGCAACACGAACGTACTTGTACAAATTTTGTTAACGGGTTGAACCTGGAACCCGTAGGTGTCGTCCAATTCTCACCATTGCACTAATGGTCATGTTCTATAGGCCTAAATCAGGGAGTCATAGTCTAAAGGCCAGACTCTAGAACGAGACTCATATTGGTAATTTACTTAAATTGAGTTAGATAGTAACACTTAATTTTTCTTTCTAGTTTTATGGAGATAAACGTGGTTTCCCATTTTATATCAGTGCGTAGCACACGGAGGCAGTAATAATTAAAAATAATAACATATCCACTGACATTCATAGCGCCATTTAATTCCCCGACTAAGCATTTAGCTGTAAAAATAGATGGGTATAACAATGGATAACACATAGCTTATTTTTACTATGTCCCTAACGTATTTTACAATAATAGTTCATCGTTTTGTACTCAGCTTCTTGCTTAATTAGGAGATTATTAGTATCTGTTGCGTAGTATTTCTATTGTAATTTTTATATTATGTATATTGTTATTTTAATATATTTAATAGACAAAGATGAATCATAAATTATTACAAATAAATAAGCTCACGCCTTGGTCCCAGAGGTTAGGCAGAGATGATGGCAACGCCAACTGCGCGGTCCTGAATACTTCCTAGCTTATTTTATGATATAGAATATCATCATCATACCAGCTCATTAAACGGTCCCATCCCGAAGGGCACGAGCTACCCGTATAGGGTGATTCAGACCTTAGTCGTCCACGTGGCGCCAGACGATTGGACACTTCACACAACAACCTTCGAATTCTTCGCAGGCGTGCATGAAGGGTATTCCTCACGATGTTTTCCTTCACCGTAAGAGCGTCGGATATATGATATAGATATGATAGGGAGAAAACGAGCAAGAGCCTGATGAAAGTGTTCACCTCCGCCCAGGGACAACGGTGACACCAGAAGTGCACCGGTGCGTTGCTTGCCTTTTAGACAGGATTATGCTCTTTTCTTAAAGTTTTCCATGACATATTTGTCAGGAAATACCGCTGCTGGTAGGTCGTTCCATATTAGTAAAGTACGTGGAAGAAAATTGCGCATGAATCGAACTGTAGTCGAATGCCAACATAATATAAAGATAAAGATAAAAAATACTTTATTGCACGTAAAAAAACATACAACAACAGATAACAGAAAAAAACAAATACAACATGGGCGGCCTTATTGCTTAGGTAGCAATTTCTTCCAGGCAACCTTTGGATGAAAGAACAATGCATAACGGTCAGCGGGCTAGTGCAAAACAAGTAAAATCGTTATTCTAAATAACTACAAAATTATAGCAAAATAGTACATATACCAAGTACACACTACTACATAAATAATTAAAGAATAAACTAATAAATAGTATATAATAAACTAATACATAAACTAACTAATGGAAATTCATCAAGATGATGATGGAATTTCATCTTGTGGCGGGTAGTCTGATACATACATAAATGTAAGGTCTCTTATTCATCGATAATTCGGTACTATAGGAAATCATTGTGTAGGATTTAATGATGGTAGGTACCGCTAGAGAATCCTGTGTAGAAATATATCTTTTATATCAGGGCTGGATCTAAAAGCTATTTGGGCTGCAAGCCCAGGGCCCCGGGATTATAAGGGGCCCCAGGCCTCGCTAAAAACAGGTGATTCGGTTTCTCTCTTATTCAAAGGTTGCCTGGAAGATATTGCTACTACAGCAATAAGGGCGCCTCTAGTACAATTAATATTTGCGTAAATTTAAGTGAGAAAAAGACGAGCGTCGGTGGCTCACTGGTGTGGACTGTTGCCCTCAGGAAGGGCTCAGGTTCAAACCCGCCACGTACCAATGTGATTTCGAATTTTCGAAATCATATGTACATTTTTCGACGTTCTTACGGTGAAGGACAACATCGTGAGGAAACCTGCGCACGCCTTTGAAGAGATTCAAAGGTTGTGCGTGAAGTCGTCCAACCCGCACTGGGCCCGCGTGGACGACTAAAGCCTAAACACCCTATACGGGTAGGCTCGTGCCCCTCGGTAGGGACGTTTAATAAGCTGATGATGATGAAGTAAGAAACAGTTTTTTGACGTGATTATTAGTGATATGCCCCTCAAATCACGCTCCGGCCCTGTTTTATATGCTAAATATTTTTGTATTGGTTGATTCTCTTCCTGATGACGGTGATAGCGATATCTTCTAGTCCCTAAGTTTTGGTTTAACTAAGCAAATCTTGTAAATTATGTAACGCATGAATTTATTTGACAGGTAATTAAAAGTTTCGCACTAATATGTTAATGAAGTCTGTATTTGTAAACCTACAATTTTATTTAAGACTGTTTTAATTATGTTTAGACAACAGTAACTTTAAAAAATGTTTAGTTTATATCAAGCTAAATTTATTTAATGTATGCTTAAAAAGTTTGTATATAATTGACTTAATAGATTTATCTAAATGAAAAGTTGTTTTGTTTTTCCTATGTCACATCACGTGTCAATCATTTTGTTACACAAGAATTGTATATAGTCGAGAATTTTTAGTAAAAATGTGCGACCAAGAGTTTAGAACACTGCGCATCGATCCACGGTACCCATTTACAAATCAAACGAGGTAAGGAAAGATTTGCTGTAATTTTATAGTCTCTAAAGGTCCACAATACGCTTGCCAAAGAGATCTACACTCCAAAACTTATTATGGTTTATTTTAGTTATTTTCATAGTGTCATGTCGTATGGTCTACTGTTGTGGGGCTCGGCTGCCGACATTAATATAATATTTGTACTACAAAAAAGAGCTATTCGTTTTATCTACAACCTTAGACCCCGTGACTCTCTTAAGGAACTTTTTAAAGAAATAAATATAATGACTATAGCATCACAATATATTTATGAAAATTAAATTTACGTCCGTAAATACTATCATACCTTTAAAAAAAATTGTGACTCACACAATTTTAATACTAGGAATAGAAACAAACTTGCTGTTCCAGACTTGAGACTACATAAAGTAGAAGAACTACACTATTGACGAATATTTATGTGATAGAAATTCGTGGTCTTAAACTGCTCAGCTATTTCAGTGTTTATGATATATTGTTACATTAAGGAAATGTTTTTAAAAAAGGATACACTGTTGAGTTTTCTTGGGTGCTTCTTTCTCAACAGGCCAAACCACTGAAGCGCTTTTTTTCAAAGCATCAAAATTCATATTTTTAGTTTAGTATTTTTAATTGTTTTTTATTATATTTTTTGACGTTCATAAGTGCTTTTTGTAAGCCTAATTTGAATAAAGAATTTTGAATTTTTGAATAACAATTCCTTTTATTCCCACTTGGTCGGATTCCCAATAGGATTTTCGATTCTCATTAGCGCCAGAAAAAAAATAATAAGAAAAACAGATACAATAAAATATTTTTTTTATCTCCCCCATTTTGCGCCAGATATTCTGGTCCTCCGCTTTTCTCATTCAGCCACGAAAAGCGACCTTTCGCAAGTCGTCGGTCCATCGGGCCGGAGGGCGTCCTACGCTACGCTTGCCGAGACGCGGTCTCCACTCCAGAACTCGTCTGCTCCATCGGCCACCGGTTCTGCGACAAACGTGATCAGCCCACTGCCACTTCAACTTGCTGATCCGGCGGGCTATGTCGGTAACTTTAGTTCTCTTACGGATTAAACCATTTCTGATCTTATCCCTAAGAGAGACTCCAAGCATAGCTCGCTCCATTGCGCGTTGAGTGACATTGAACCAATCCCGCAGTCAGTGTGTGTATAATATAATTGATTGCGTTATATGTTGACAATGATATTCTGTATATATAAAGGTAGATACGCCATCCGGGCCTCAAACACGAACCGCCGAAGAGAGTACAGTTTGTGCTCTTTTGTTTAGGTAAATGTGTTCGAAATATGTGTATGTGTGCTGTCACTGCATTTGGAACACTATTTTCGATTGTTTTTTGAGCTTAGAGTATATATAAAACTATTATTGATACTCTAAGTTTGTGAGAATATCACGAATCCATACTTTTTTAAGATGATTGTATATTGAACAGAGCATGCTACGACAACTACTGCGATTATTACAAGTGTCGCCGGCTCCTCGGCGAGGTGGACGACTGTAAGCTGTTTAAACGGTACTTCGAGACGATCTGCCCTAACTTCTGGATCGCGCACTGGGACGAGCTGCGCGAGAAGGGAGCCTTCCCTGGACCCATTTAGATTTTTGAAATATATTATTGGTTTGATTTATTTTGCTGTTTATCTTGCCTCCCAGTTGTCCCCTCTAGCACTGTTCCCCGGGTGAGAAAGTATGCCGATTGTCCCTTTCAGATTCGTAGTCAAACAAATCAAGATCTTCAAAAATTACCGTACTTAGGTAATGCTCCCTTATGGTACATTTTTGAATCGGTCTCCAAAGTTAAGTACTAGTTTAACGACTAAAAACGATTAAAACTCTGCCTTATCAAGAATTTAAAAATAAATTCTTTAATTTTCTTATTAACAAAATGTATTATTCAGTAACTGATTATCTAAATGAAAAAAATTTTTATTTTTAAATTGACTTGTGGTATTATGTAACTAATTTATATAGTTGGACAAATTGTAATTTAAATTAATTATAAATTCAAGATGTAACAATAATTACAACCTTTATATTCATAATTTATACTTATATTGTGACCAAAATGATGAATGTGAGTGCAAACTTTGACATATTGTATAATTCCGTAACCTTGACATAACATTAATGTGACAGTATAGACATTATAACTAGCAAATTATAGAAGCTTATTTTGATAACAGTAATATTTTTGTTGTATAACTTCAATTAAGAACATTTGCACATCGAATTTCGATAGAGTATGTCGGAAGCACTAATCTCAACAACTTGTACTATATTCCAGCAAATAAATAAATTATTATTATTATTAGTTATGTATGATACCTACATATAAAGGAGCCTACTAACTCCAGTGTCTATGTTATGGCTAATATATTTTTTCGATATCCGTAATAGATTTTTAAACTTGAACCTACTTGAACATAAAAAGTAGGTTATCAAATAGATAAGAATTCCCTTTTAGTTTATGTATCAAAGATAATATTTTTAATCTAACGCGTCTTTAGAGAACTATTTTTATTAATATTCATAAGAGATATTATCATCATCATCATCTCATTAAACGTCCCCACCGAGGGGCACGAGCCTACCCGTATAGGGTGATTGGGCCGTCCACGCGGGCCCAGTGCGGATTGGACGACTTCACACACAACCTTGTGGGTGCATGAAGGTTTCCTCACGATGTTTTCCTTCACCGTAAGAGCGTCGGATAACGTACATATATTTTCGAAAATACATTGGTACGTGTCGGGATTTGAACCTCAGCCCTCCCGGTAGGAAGGCGACAGTCCACAATACTGAACCACCGACGCTCTTAAGATATTATACCTAGTTGTTATTAAAAATGTGTTCTTGTCCATCGGACTTGATTTATTAACCCTTTGACTGAAGGCGCCAGTCACAATAGATTCTATGGGTCTGAATTTCCGGCGTTAAATAGGTTAAATACTGTGCCCAGGGGGGTTACCGCAATCTCTTAAAACAATATTAGTATAATGACACGTCAGCATTTTTGTACTATAAAAGACGAAGTAATATTAGTGTAACACTGTTTTAAGTGATGGCGGTAAACCCCCTGTGGTGTGCACGAGGCATATTTTCCCGCATTGAAACGTAGCCTATGTTAATCCAGGGTGTCAGCTGACTATACCAAATATTAAAATCACAAAACGATAATTTATGTATCACAGCAATATAAACAGATATTAAATAAAACTTCTAAATGGAATTAACTCATTTATTTTACTTTACTAATCGTGTTTTACCTAAGTAAATTAATCGCATAAATTAACAATACACAGCAACGGAATAATTCACCTAGATCCTGCCCGGGAAGGTACCTTCAGCGCGTTGGCCGTCCCATTTCTCCACCCATTCATTGGGGCACAAGGAACTGGAACAAAACGAAACAATGATTTAAAAACATTTCAGATCATGAAAATAATAATTACTGGGTATGAGAGACCACTGTCGTCTCAGGTGACGGGCGCAAGGCAGTATTGGCGGAAAAATAATGAGAGCTCATCATCATCAGCTCATTAAACGTCCCCACCGAGGGGCACGAGCCTACCCGTATAGGGTGATTAGGCCTTAGTCATCCACGCGAACCCAGTGCGGATTGTCACGCACAAACTTTGAATTTATTCGTAGGCGTTAGCAGGATTCTTCGCGATTTTCCTTCACCGTAAGAGCGTTGGATAATAACAGTTATAGTTCTCGCCAAACTTTTTGCGCCTATACCTGCCTGCCTATACAGGACTATACCTGCCTGCCTATACAGGACTATACCTGCCTGCCTATACAGGACTATACCTGCCTGCCTATACAGGACTATACCTGCCTGCCTATACAGGACTATACCTGCCTGCCTATACAGGACTATACCTGCCTGCCTATACAGGACTATACCTGCCTGCCTATACAGGACTATACCTGCCTGCCTATACAGGACTATACCTGCCTGCCTATACAGGACTATACCTGCCTGCCTATACAGGACTATACCTGCCTGCCTAACAGGACTATACCTGCCTGCCTATACAGGACTATACCTGCCTGCCTATACAGGACTATACCTGCCTGCCTATACAGACTATACCTGCCTGCCTATACAGGACTATACCTGCCTGCCTATACAGGACTATACCTGCCTGCCTATACAGGACTATACCTGCCTGCCTATACAGGACTATACCTGCCTGCCTATACAGGACTATACCTGCCTGCCTATACAGGTCTATACCTGCGCAGTAAGTTCTTGCGACTATATTCAGAGCGGCTATAAAGTTTGGCGAGATCGGTATTGTAATCAAATTTCAACACTGCATCTGCCATGGTTAGGCGTATCACTTACCACAAGGTGAGCTCTCTGACAATTCCGTTCACTTAATGACAAAATATTTTAAACATATAACAAAAAGTGTATAATCAAAGCCATTTTATCAGTAAAAGAGCATGTCTTCCAGACAACCTTTAATAGAGGATAATTGCTTAATATTGTAAAAATTGGGCTGTGTAATAAGTTAGATAATAAATGTAAGTTAACTTGACGACCCATTTGGTGTTGCGGTTGAGAGGTCGGCCGCAACACCAAGGGTTCCGGGTTCGATCCCCGGGCAGTACAAACATTTGTGTGCATGAACATGTCTGTTTGTAATGGTCTGGGTGTTTTCTATGTATAATATGTATGTATTTACAAAAAAAAAAAATTATGTATGTATGTTTATCCGTTGTTTAGTACCCATAATACAGGCTTAACGCTTAACTTGGGGCTAGATGGCGCTGTGTGAATGTCAGTGGATATTTATTTATTTATTATTTGTCTATTAATTAATTTATTTAATGTTTGTGTTAGAGTATACTGTTGTTACTCCATACCTTAATTGAGTTGAAATCATAATTAAACCTGAAACTAAGTGTTTCATATTTTTGAAAATATGATCGATTTGCGTGACTTTTTAAACGTGCAATTTGAGATTCAAAACAACTCACCGATAAACCCTCTTGAAGTAGTTGCACGCCTCGTATTTCTCGCCGCGCACTTTCTGGCACCTGTGGAAGTCTAGGTAGCTCTGGTAGCAGTGCCTGGAAACAATAACAGCTGTGTGAACAAATAATATTCAGATATTTATATAACATTGTAATTAAAATTGATCTATATTGCTATAAGTTTGAAAGAAGATTCATTAATAAGATAGCTTTTTGTGAAAAAAATAACAAGAACCAATATAATCAAGTTCTAGACTTCCAAAAAGGCATTCCATCCCCTCTGCGAGTTGATAGGCTTTGTAACCAATACACTAACAGAGAAATATATCAATAAATAAATAAACATTGACACAGCGCCATCTAGCGTTTCCTTAAGCGCAAGCTAACTAACAACATTATACATAGAAAACAACAGACATGTTCATGCACAAAAATGTTTGTACTGCCCGGGGATCGAACCCAGAACCCTTGGTGTAGTAGCCGACGTCTCAACCGTTACACCAAATGGGTCGTAAAATTTTATTGTAACGAATGTGCGTGAAGTCCTCCAATCCGCACTGGGCCCGCGTGGACGACTAAGGCCTAATCCCCCCATACGGGTAGGCTCGTGCCCCTCGGTGGGGACGTTTAATGAGCTGAATGAATGTTATTAGAGACAGAAAACGACTAAAGCGATGGTTTATTATGGTTGGCGATTTTTATTGTAACAGCTCGGTATAGTCCACTGCTGGATTTAAGTCTGTCACTATGAAGTGATTTGCCATAATCATCACGCGGTGGATCTCAGATAGATTTTACTAGGTGGAAGACTGTACTGAGGTCGTCTAAGTAGGTACCATCGCAGTGCCAGATATCGTCCGGTAAAATAGAAGTGTTTGGGCTTGTCTTTTGGTGTGAGGGCGCTGCAGCTAGTAAGATAACTGGGTATGAGAGACCTACCATCTGCCGTCTCGGGTGCCGCAGGGCAATGTTGACGGAAGACAGGAACTATCTATTTTTAATTTACTTTAACACTTCATCTGCCATGATCAAGCATATCACTTATCACCAGGTAAGCGGACTTTGTTTTGTCGCTAGAAGAGTTGGGGTCGGCAATTCATACTTTTACATAATGTAGTCAGGAAACCTGTTGTTTCCAAATAAATACTTATCGGCTGACATTATTAAGCAGGCAAATTCTGGACTCCGTTGACTTCAGCCCCAGCAAAAAAAGTTAAAATGTTACCTGGTCTGGTTCTGATTAGGGAACCGCGGGTCGAAAGGTGCAGTTTTGATGTCAGCGGGCGATTTGATCATCTCAGGCATTTTGCTGTAAAGATACCAAAACAATACTCATTCTCACAATACTTTATTTAACAGTCAAATGAGTGAAGGGAGCCTAGATGCTGATTACAATAAACAAGGGGTACAGTAAAAATAAAAGAAGTTAATATTAACTCGTAATTATACATTTAAGAAGTCACAATATAAACCTTATTCTAATTCTTAAAAAACACTAAATATAATCATTTCACGAGAGGTCTAGTTTTTCGTTCTTCTTCACAGGAAGTTTCACGATATTTCTTGACTTCTTGCATGTAAAGAGACCACGCGTCCTTCGGCGCATTGTCGACTGTTTGCTCGTCAATTGCCTTGGCTTTTTTCACTAATCCAGTCTTCAGTACACGCCCTCCACGCCTTTTACCAATAAATGGTAATGTCGGCTTCTTTATTTCGGGCTTTTTCACATCCTCAACCTTTTTAGTGGCTTCTTGCATTTTTTTGAACATTTCCAAGAAACTGCCATCATTCTTGATGGGTATTGCGGTGGCTTTAGACTTGGAAGTCGATGCGCCTTCCATCGTTGGGTCGGCTGCTGGTAAAAGCTCAGCGAAGTTGGGACCTTCGACTTCGGGCGGATCACCATATTCTATGTCGTCTACGTGGGTTGGCTCGACCGCGCCTGGCGGGGGTTTCACTTCCTTAGGAGGCGTTTTGTCTTTATCTCTCTCCTCCTGCCTATGGTTGTGCAGTTTCCAGAAGCGCTTGCGATCGGCCACTGTAAACTGGCCGCGACGTTCATCGTCACTGGGCGTTCCACTCTTCGCTGGGCTTCTGGAGCGCGAGTTTGAAGGGCTGTGAGATCGTCTTCCTCTAGATCGGCGGCGTGAACGTGATCTACGGGCTGATCTGCTTTTAGACCTGGATTTATGTTTGGAAGATTTGTGTTTAATATTGCGTTTAGATTTCAGGCGTGAGCTTTTAGATGAACTGGTAGTGTTGCTAGATGAACTAGACCGAGATCTCGATTTTGATGATTCTGATGAGCGAGAACGTTTAGAGCGCTTTGGGGTGCGAGACCTAGAACGAGATTTGGAGGTGGAAGATTGACTTCGGGCATAGCTTTTTGGTTGGGTCAAAGAATTATCTCTCTTCCTTGGTGGTGTAACTGGGCTGCGGTCTTTGAACTTATAGCTCTTAGGAGAGCCATCTTTCTTTTTATAAATTTTAGGTGGAGTCTTTGATGTTCTATCCATTTGCTTGAACGTCTAGGTGAAGGAGTACTATCACTTTGTTTGCGTGATTTAGTATTCTTAGATTTTGTTTTGTCTTTTCTGTCTTTTTTACTTTTCATTTCCTTGTTGGAATGAGTTAAAGATCTACTCCTCCTTTCTTTAAGTCTTGGAGATTTGCTACATGACCTTTTCATGCTTGGAGTCCTTGATCTCCTCACAGACCGAGATCTGCTTCGACTATGAGAAGGTGTGGAGGATCGTTTGCGGCGTCTTCCTTTCTTATAAGAAACATCAGAATCAGAAGAATCTGACGTTACAGATCTCTTTTTATTTTTAACTTTTCTAGACCCTGATCGTGAGTATGAACGTGAACGTGAACTGGAATGATCACTAGAAGAATACTTTCTGTTAGATCTCACTGATCTACTACTTGATCTATGTCTGCTCTCTTTTTCATAACTACCGTCTCTCTTTTTAGAATTAGTGCGTTCCTTTCGTTCATAAGGCGAAGTACTTCGCGAATTAGACTTACTGGAATGCCTGCGGTCATAGTTCCGAGATGCTTCTGGAGAACGCGTTCGCTCTCGTGGACGTGGAGCATATTCGTAGTTATGGGCTGAAGGATAAGAAACATGAGACTCTGGGTACTTTCCGTAGAAAGAACCATCGGGTCTTTGATAATAATTAGAATCGTAATTGTAGCCGTAGCTAGCACCATAGGCTTGATAATCGTAGTTGGAGGGCGCAGCGTAGTGAGTGTAGCTGACCCCAGTCCATGGGTCAGTGCTGGGCATGGAGCGCGAGGGCGGCGCCGCGTACTGCGGCGGCTGGGTGTACTCCGCCTCGGCGCCAGGCCGGCCGCCGTCCCAGGCGCCGCCCCCGTCGCGATACGAGGACATACTTAAATGAGCCGCCTCGCATAACCTGCACCAGTATGTAGGTACGCACACACCTACGAACAGAACAACTTTTCGGTGTAGACAGCTACTCTAAGTTCCGCGCTCGTGTAACACTTGACATTTCTCATGTTTCGTTGTAAATAATAGTATGACGATGTACAACAAATTACGTAATCCGTAGCCTAATCGCGAAAACCATAATGACAGGACATGCGTATATAATAAATTTTACAAGGGAATTATGTATTTTGAAAATAATACCTTGATAGTCATGCTCACCTTTTTTTGCAATTACTTTTTCCTCAAAATTATTCCAATATAAAATGGCAGCGAAACACACTAGGCTTTACAAATTACATAGACAATATAGAACACAATATAGACTAAACTAAAAAAAAAATCAATGAAAAAGGAAACAAACTCCGTAATGCTATGGCATTTATTACAAAAATATACATATTGTGAGCGAGAAGAATAGTAAAGAAAATATGTGAAATTGAAATATTTTAGGGACAAAGTTAAGTGTTATACATAATTTTCAATATTTGAAACAAAAACATCAATTATTTCGTAGCTTCTTTTTAAAATATTGTCTATAATTTGTTTATGGTTTAGCCGGTTTTGTTGACAATCAGTTGACACTTGAATTGAATGTGACATAAAATTGACAGACCGTACCAGTCTGAAATACAGAAATTGCGAAACAAAAACTATCCAAATATTTTAGTTACTATTATTTAGAATTGTGAAGCAATTTTGCTTGGTTTTGTAATGAAGTCGAACCGAAATTGATATCTCATGAGTAAATCCAAAGTTTCGGCAGAATGGAAGAAAAGAGTAAAATCAGAGTACATGAGGCTTCGGCAAGTAAAGGTAACATTACATTCATGAAGTTGTTTCAATGTTTTTTTTCTATACTTCATCTTTGAAACCATTAATTTGCTTACATTTCAGCGCTTCAAACGTGCAGATGAGGTAAAGGTTGCATGGGCACGCAACCTGCGAATTATGTCGGATGCTATAGAGACGCGAGACACGGATAGCGCGAACGGGGGTAGACGGCCCTTTTGGCCCCCGCCAGCTGCTAGCTGCAATCATGAGGGGCTCATGAAACGTGCCGAAGTCTCGTACACTGATGGTAGGCATAAGACAAACTTAACAAGCATTATCTTCATTAATTCATAAACATCTACTGTTTAAAAAGCTAAGTTCTTTGTTGTTTAGCTTTAATAAAGTCTTACGAAGAGGCATGTTAGTGCTTCTCTCTTACTTAAACTTTGAGTAACTTTTCAGGGGGCTCATGAAATGTTTAAACTTAACAAAACATGATACTCTTTTTGTCAGTGTGCACAAATAAAAAATTATATATATATATATATACAGTACCTTGTTAATTAGAGACTTGGGAAGAAGTGAACCATTAATTATAAATAAAAATAATATTAATTACACCTAAGTAACTCTTTTGTGTATGAAATTGTTCTTGTGTTCATAATGGAAATTTTCTTCTTTCAGCTTCTGGTGTAGTAACAACTCAAAATGTACCAATCCGTTTCATCAATTCTGTCAATCCAATCCCAACAATGTATACATGGGCTCCAACACAGAAGAATTTCATGGTAGAAGATGAAACGGTACTGCACAATATTCCTTATATGGGAGATGAGGTGCTCGATCAAGATGGCACATTCATTGAAGAACTCATAAAGAACTATGATGGGAAAGTGCATGGTATGTCAACTTATTTATTTTACATAGACTACAATAGAGACTTTTTTCTTTCTATTCTGATAGCATTAAAAACATCTAACTAAATTGTTATTTACTCTCGCGTGCAAGTAAATCGACTCAAGCCTCAAGTGCGCATAAAAGTGATATAACTAAAAAATGACTTATTTTACCTCTATATAAGTTTTACATAATTAAAGCCTAGTAATAGGCTTCAAATGGTAGCATAATATCAGTAATTTAAATAAACACTTGTACTTAGAATGCAACTGAACGCAACCTCCCGTAAACTGCTCTGCGCTCTATTCACAACTTGCGCGACACAACCCCCTATAAAACCCCCTGTAATCGTTTTTTTCTTATCAGTCGCTCATTAGACGTTGACCTGAACACATCTCTGCAAATTAAAGCCGTCATTTGAAGAAAATTATGGATACAACACCTGAAGAAGCCGCTCAAGTCGTTGCCCTGTTGCAAGAAGGGTTGAACCAGCGAGAAGTCGCTCGTCGTTTGAATATGAGTCAGTCCGCTGTCTCGAGAGTATACAGAAGGTTTCAAGAGACTGGTGCCTTCACTCGGAGGCCTAATACCAGCCGACGCCGGTGCACCTCGGAGCGTGACGACCGGTTTTTGGTCTCGACCTCTCTCCGAAATCGACACCTTACCGGCGTAGATGTGCAGCAGGAGCTACGTCAAGTTCGCGGGGTGACTGTCAGTCAGTGGACAGTTAAAAGAAGGTTGAAAGAAGCTAACCTTACTCCGAAAAGACCCGCTACAGGCCCGAAGTTGACCACAGCTCATCGTCAAGCACGCCTTCACTTTGCTCGAGAACATTTGGATTGGAGCATAGAGCAATGGCAGTCAGTCCTGTTCACAGATGAGACGAGGATGTGTCTCCATGGCAGCGACAGGAGAGTCGGGTATACCGTCGTCCCGGTGAACGGTTTTCACAGTGCTGCTTTGTGGAAACCGTTGCATATGGTGGCGGATCTTGCATGATGTGGGCTGGAATTTCCTTAGAAGGCAAAACGGACCTTGTTTTTCCTGGGGAGGCCGGGGAGGAGGTCTGACCAGTGATCGTTACATTGAAAATGTTCTACTGGATCAAGTTGTCCCTTATCAAGGCTTTATTGGGGAAAATTTCATCTTGATGCATGCAGACAATGCCCGATGTCACACTGCTCGGGCCACACGTGATTTCCTGAACGAAGTTGGAATTCACACTATGCATTGGCCAGCGCTCAGCCCCGATTTAAATCCCATTGAGCTCAAAAGGAAAGTTAGAGCGAGGAATCCAGCTCCGACAAACATCAATGAGCTCAAGACTGCGTTGGTAGAAGAGTGGGGTCGAATACCACAATCATCCATTAAAAAGTTGATAAGGTCGATGAAGAATCGCATGAGAGCAGTGATCAGAGCTAGAGGAGGAATACCAAATATTGACACGAATATTTTTTTATCTTACGCACATTTGTTTACCCCATACTGTGAAATTGTATGAATTTTCAACATTTTTTACATTATCATTAGCATTAACCTTTTTTACTAAACTACTGAATCGATTTTCATGCAACTTACACCATTTTAAAGCTCAATTACTAGGCTTTAATTATGTAAACATGATATAGGTATAATAAGGCATTTTTTAGTTATATCACTTGTTATGCATACTTGAGGCTTGAGTCGATTACTTGCACGCAAGTGTAGTATTCTTTTAGCTTTTACTTAAAAATAAAATACATGTTAAAAACAATAGATATTTTATGTGTCTAATTTCCCGCCGATGAAACGAGCTAAGTCGTCCAAACTTTCTCCCGAAACCCTGGATTTGATGAGGCTGAGACGCGAGATGCCATCTGCTGCTGTTGCTTGCCGGAATATCAGGCTCGCTCCAAGCGGATACGAAAACTCGTTCGCAGGGACCTCCGCTGTTTCAATACAAGGTTCATTAAGGACCTTATTGAACAGAACAGGGGCCCAAAGTTTCAAAAACCACTTGGGAAGAGCCATCTGGTTAAGCTTAAGACAGCAGATGGGCAATTACTTGCGACTCGCCCACAGATCCTGGAAGAGTTGAGAAATTCTATGGACGACTGTATTCATCGAGCGCTCATCAGCCACAGACGAGGACACGAAGATCCACGTGCCCACTAAGGCGACATTATACGCAGGATATCCCGGATGTTGACGTTAGCGAATTAGTGCAGCCTTGGAGCAACTTAGGAATGGGAGGCCCCGGGGGATGACGGTATTACGACAGAGCTCCTAAAAGCCGGTGGACAGCCCGTCCTTAGGGCATTAGTCGAGCTCTTTAATGCCGTCATCACCAAGGAACTACACCAGGCGTTGTCTTCAAAAAGGGTGACAAAACTCTCTTGAAGAATTATAGACCGATAGCGCTTCTGAGCCACGTCTATAAGTTGTTTTCCAGAGTTGTAGCGAACCGTCTCGCCATAAGACTTGACGAATTCCAACCACCGGAGCAGGCTGGGTTTCGAAAAGGCTACAGCACCGTGGACCACATCCATACTGTTCGGCAGCTTATACAGAAGACCGAAGAGTATAACCAGCCGCTGTGTATGGCATTTGTGGACTACGAGAAAGCCTTCGACTCCATCGAAACCTGGGCTGTTTTGGAGGCTCTGCAGCGATGCGGTATCGACTGGCGATATATCGAGGTGATGAAGTGTCTCTCCAACGCAGCGACGATGACCGTTCAGATCAAGACCAGCGGACAAGACCATCCAATTGCGTCGTGGTGTGAGACAGGGGATGTTATATCCCCGAAACTGTTCACAAACGCATTGGAGGATGTCTTCAAGACCCTGAACTGGTCTGAACGAGGCGTCAATGGAGAGTATATTTCTCATCTTCGTTTTGCTGACGATATCGTCATCGTGGCAGAGTCATCGGAAGAGCTTGCGGAGATGCTGAACAGCCTTAATGAATCTTCCCGACGAGTTGGCATGAATTTGGACAAGACGAAAGTCATGTTCAACAGTCGTGTCATGCCACAACCGATATGCGTCGATGGCGTCCGTCTCGAGGTTGTGCAGGAGTATATCTACCTGGGCCAAACCATCCAACTTGGCCGGCATAACTTCGAGAGGGAGGCTAGTAGGAGGATTCAGTTGGGCTGGGCGGCATTCGGTAAGCTACGTCATGTCCTAACGTCAACTATTCCGCAATGCTTAAAGACGAAAGTCTTTGAGCAATGCGTCCTACCCGTACTAACATACGCAGCTGAGACATGGACACTGACTGCGGATTGGTTCACAAGTTCAAAGTCACTGAACGCGCAATGGAGCGAGCTATGCTTGGAGTCTCTCTTAGGGATAAGATTAGAAATGATTTAATTCGTAAGAGAACTAAAGTTACCGACGTAGCCCCCGGATCAGCAAGTTGAAGTGGCAGTGGGCTGGTCACGTATGTCGCAGAACCGATGGCCGTTGGAGCAGACGAGTTCTGGAGTGGAGACCGCGTCTTGGCAAGCGTAGCGTAGGACGCCCTCCGGCCCGATGGACCAGGACCGGGATGTCTGGCGCAAAATGGGGGAGACCTATGTCCAGCAGTGGACTGCAATAGGTTGAAGAGACTGAGCACAATATCTGATGAGTGCCATAAGTATACATTATTTTGACTGGCTAAATAAAACAAACTTTTAGACACTTTTGCATATATAATAATAATAATAATCTTTATTTTCTCACAACAAACAACACTGCATTAGCATCTATTACAATTTAAATGGTTCCACATATTGCTTGTGCGAGACTGGAGCCTAAGCTAGGCAATACGAGTTACCTGTTACATAGGTCACCAGGCCTCAACACCTCAAACTACCAGGGTGAACTGACGCTAAGTTGAATTAAGATGACACAAAAAATAAAGAAATTATACAAGGATTATAAACTTATAGGCTAATTTACAGCACGGGTGAGTATGTTGAGTTGAGTGTGTTAGCGAGTGGGCGTGTGATATGATTGATAAGTTTGATCTCTGCTGAGGTATGGGCAAACTTGACACACATCAATTGTTTATTCATTTCTAAAACAGATGTCATGCAGTCTTTACAAATGGAGTATTGATATATTTTTTTATGCAAAAAGTAATTTAGATCAAAATTTTGCTACTCATCTATAAGACGGATGGTCTGAAACTGAGACGGACGGATGAAACCAGTATGGACATATGGATACAGCTTTGGGTAGCGTTATGACAGCAATATAAGCATTCTACAGCCTCCAAAATTCCATATTGGAACAGTGGCAAGAGTGCCATGGATTATTAAGAACGCTGAGATACACGAGGAATTTAAAATCAACACAGTAAAGGACGAAATACGCTTTAGCTCTGAAATATACAAAACACGACTTTCAATACACCCCACTATGCTAGCAACAGATCTGGTCAACCAGAACAACACAAAGAGTATCCTCAACCCCAGTGAGAGCGGTTCCGATAGACTCTAGGCCTATGGACAATAATATGGTTGTTTTCTTTGCTGGAAGATACGTACCCCACGACAGTCTGTACACAACACATCCGCCTATAGTCAATGACTGTATGCGGATTCACCAAGAGAAAAAAAAAAACAAAATTTTATTCGAAAATAATGATTTTAGGCTTTCATATATATTTCAGTGAAACACATTCCAGTCTGGTTTCCGTGCAGGTCACAGTACTGTTTCTGCCTTATTAAATGTTACTGATGATATCCACTGGGAAGATAAATCTCTGACTGTACTGGTTTTGCTTTATTTTAGTAATGCTTTTAATTCGGTAGACTTCGATATACTTATTGGTATTCTAAAATTATTTGTTCTCTTCTGCTTCTCTGGCCTGGTTCAGTTCGAACCTTCGGGATCGCTCGCAGCGTGTTCGTCTTGATGAGTCTTCATCTGATTGGTGTAAGCTAAGTGCGGGTGTTCCCCAGGGTGGTGTACTTTCTCCTTTGCTCTTTTTTGTCTTCATTAACTTTGTCACCCGTCTTCTTCGTTCCAATTTCCACCTTTACGCGGACGATTTGCAATCTATCGTCACTTTTCTGTAACTGATACTGAGATAGCCATAGCAGCCATCAACGAAGATTTGAGTCGTGTAAGCTATTGGCTCCGTCATTTGGGTTACTTGTAAATCCAAGTAAGTCACAGGCGATGATTATTGGCAGTAAGCGCATGTGTAACACTTTAGATATTTCGTCTATTTCTCCTGTGACATTTAATGGATGCCAATACCATATACGAGTCTGCAAAAAATTTGGGAGTAATATTGAATCACATCTTGACTGGAGTTCTTATGTTAAGGAAATCAGTCGTAAAGTATTCTACACTTTTCATTCTTTGAAGTGTCTCCAGAGCTTTTTACCTACGGTTACTAGAATAGCTTTAGCCCAGTCCCTTATACAACCCTTATTAGATTATGCTGATGTTTGTTGCCTTGATGCTACTGAGAACAATTGAACAAACTTGAGCGTTTGCAAAATTTATCTATCCGGTTCATTTATGCCTTAAGAAATATGACCACGTTTCACATTATCGACCTGAACTTAAATGACTCCCAATATGTCAACGTAGGAATACCCGAATTATTTGCCTTCTATAATTCCTCTATAACCCTACTTATCCCTCCTATCTAAGGAATCGTTTTCTTTTGTACACCAACCTGATTCCTTGTAGTCCCACTTAAGTCTCTTCTTAAATTTCCAGCACATAAGTCTGATTTCTTCTCGTATTCTTTCTCTGTTCATGCAGTCAGACTGTGGAATTCTCTGCCTTCTACAATTCGCGATAGTGCAAGTGTCTCCTGTTTAAGAACGAGTTAAAGACTTCTATCTTTCTTCTATTTAAATTTATGTATATTGTCATATTTTCTACATGTAAATGTATCATTTATTTATATGTCTATATGAATTAATATAATTTAGGTGCTATATATATATTGCCATAATATATATATATATATATATATATATATATAATATAAATAATATATATATATATATAATATATATATATAAATATATAAATATATATATATATATTATGTATTTATCATAATCATATATAAATATATTTCATAATCATATACACGGTGCTAAATAAGTGAGCAATAATAATTGACTAGGTATAAGTTTGTAATTAAGTAATTAAGGGAGCTCTAAACTAATTTTAAATCGTTATAGTTCGAAGAAAAACACGCTTCAAAAATTGACCTACTTTTAAAAGATCAACCCTGTTGAGTGTTAATACCTCAAATAATAGAATATCAAATTGCAGATTGACACACATTTTCTACCTACACTAGAATCTTGAACATTTAAATACATATTCTTACCTACTTGATGTATTATAAGTACGCGACTTCTTTTTATTGCCAAGCTTAAAGTAACTTGTTCACATACATCTTAAAGTTAACCAAATTCAATATACATATATATATTTCATCTTATTTTTATTATTAGTACACACTTGCCTACTTTTCTTACTTTGTTTCCTTTTGTTTTGCCAGCTGGAAGAAATTTCATTGTGAAATACGCTGTGCCTTTGTACGTACTTTTCCATGTTTATTGTGTTTTGTCTTTTCTGTGTGTGCATAAATTGTTAAATAAATAAATAGATCACAATTCCCCATGAAGGTATGAGAGAGGGGCTAACTGTAATATAACAATACTTATATCTTTCTGCAGGTGACAAAGAAGGTGGGTTCATAGATGATCAGCTGTTTGTGGACCTTGTGCATGCTCTGATGGCATTTCAGACAAAGGATGAAATCGCTGAGGAAAGGAAGGATAGGGAAGCTCGTAACTCAAAAGAAGAGAAAGAGGTAACATGCTATGACAATATAATTAACTATATATTATTTTTAAATATATTTTTTGTAAATCTCTAACACCTCACCACAATTGGCCTCCCCTATACAAAAATAATGTTTTTGTATGTTTGTGTGACTTTTGTCGTTATAGGACTATGTTTACAACCCATTGGTGTTTAAATAGTTTTGTAAAAGAACTGAGTCTTAGTCATAATATTGAGACTAGAGTCCTATTTTTAAGACTAAATGTCAAATAAGAATAAGTCAATGCTCAAGTCTCTCTGAGTTTATAGTGTTTTTTTAAAAGAACTCACTCTTAATAAAAAGAACTCGAGAGTAAGTCCTATAAAATATTACTTTTTTAATTATAGAAAGAAGCAAACAAAGACACAAAAGAGAAGGAGAAAGACAAAGAAAAAGATGGTAAAGAAGACAACAATGATGGAGATAAAAAGTTGATACATGAGAAGCAATTCCCAATATTTATAATATTTCAAGCAATCAGCTCACAGTTCCCTGATAAAGGTACCGCGCAAGAGTTACGGGAAAAGTGAGTTGATCTTTCTTTAGTATTGTTTAGGCTTGTGACTTATACAGATTATTGGTATATTTTATGGAAATAAGATCTAAATTCAAACCATTCATCAATCCCATCCACACACAATTTTTTAAATAAATAATACTGAATTTAGCGTTGGGCTCATTGATGTGGACTGTTGCCATCCGATCTGAAAGGTGCAGGTACCAATGCTATGTAATAATGTATTTTCGAAATTATATGTATGTTTACTCGACGCTCTTACAGTGAAGGAAAACATCGTGGAAAACCTGCGCACGCTTGCAAAGAGATTCAAATTCAAATTGTTTATCTGGGACAACATAATCCGAATCATATCTTTAATGAAATTATACTATGTATTCTGTAATATCACTTACACCTTGAACAGGTAAATTTGGAACAAGCAATAATAACTGCTACTTAATATGTATGACTTGTATACCACTGTTACAAATTAAAGTAAATAAATGAATTATGAATAAAAGAGAAATATATCAAATAATCAGCAAAATAATCATCATCATCAGCTCATTAAACGTCCCCACCGAGGGGCACGAGCCTACCCGTATAGGGTGATTAGGCCTTAGTCGTCCACGCGGGCCCAGTGCGGATTGGACGACTTCACACGCAACCTTCGAATCTCTTCGCAGGCGTGCATGAAGGTTTCCTCACGATGTTTTCCTTCACCGTAAGAGCGTCGGATAACGTACATATATTTTCGAAAATTCGAAAATACATTGGTACGTGTCGGGATTTGAACCTCAGCCCTCCCGGTAGGAAGGCGACAGTCCACACCACTGAGCCACCGACGCTCAGCAAAATAATAAGAAAATTAAATTATAAAAAAAAATCAAAATGATTAAAAATTAAGTTGGTCACAACCTTTGAATTTATTTATTAATTTTATTAATTATTATTATTTTATATATGTATGTTTGTAGGTATATAGAGCTGACGTCGCGCAGTGACCCGAATGCGTTGCCGCCGGAGTGCACGCCCAACATCGACGGGCCGCTCGCCGAGNCCGTAAGAGCGTCGGATAACGTACATATTTTTTCGAAATTCGAAAATCATTGGTACGTGTCGGATTTGAACCTAGCCCTCCGGTAGGAAGGCGCGTCCACCCATCGACCACCGACGCTCTACACACACACTACATACACAATATTATAACGACATGACACTAACATCAAACTATTCAAGTACTGACACACATTATTACACTAAGTTAAAATATATAATAAACTCACCCAAATTGCTTCACACAATGCTCCAAATGAAAAGCCCAATGATTAGGGCAATCCAAGTGGCCAAACTGAAAATCAGCGCTGGGCTAGCCAGTCCAGCTTTTTGCTGAGACTGGTGCTCATTGCCAGATATTTGAAATTTATACATAAGGTAGTTCATACATAAGGTAATTCATAATAATTTGTTTATAAGGGTTTGTTCTTTATTTTATACCAACTTCTAATGAACCTCTATTTTAAAGGCAATAAAGATTTGTACGATTGCATCGCACTATTGCAAACGCAAGCATTTGTGTTTTATAAGTACGTGTATTACTAATTCAGTTACGTTCAAATACACGTGTACACACATTTTTATACATAAATCAGATTCAGCAAATCGTGTTTTCCTGTTTCACACTACAAGTCAATTATTACTAGATAGCAATAAGATTTTGTAGGAGAACTAGGGTGACCGACATAGCCCAGAGGATTAGCAAGTGTGAAGTGGCAGTGGGCAGGGCAATAGTGCGTAGAACGATGGCAGATGGGGCGGAAAGGTTCTCGATGGTCTCCACGTAACGGAAAGCGAAGCGTAGGCCGACCCCTAATCAGATGGACGGATGATCTGGTTAAGGTGGCGGTTGTAGCAGATGGATGTCAACTGCAAGGGATCGGTCTTGCGGTGGAAATCATTAGGCGAGGCCTTCGTTCAGCAGTGGACATAATTAGGGCTGTAATTGATGATGATAGATTTTTTGTATTAAATAAGTTTTTTTTGTTTTGATTTTTTGTATGAAATAAGATTTTTTTTTGTATGTTTTGTTTTGATTTTTTTTTGTATTAAATAAGATTTTTGTATTAGTATATATATGGTAGGTATGGTGTAGATTACCGGTAAGTCTCATGGTGAGCGGGTGCAGGGGTGGCGGCGGCGGCGGCGGCGCGGGCGGAGTGGCGCAGCGCGCGGTTGGCGGCCGCCAGCGCCTCGCACGCCGCCTCGATGGGCGACACCCAGTACGTACGCTGCCTGCCCACCGCCGACCAACGGAGTATACCTGCCCAATACGGATGATGACAACTTCTTTTAGCTAATAACATTCATCATCAGCTCATTAAATGTCCCCATCGAGGGGTACGAGCCCACCCGTATAGGGTGTGTAGGCCTTAGTCGTCCAAGCGGGCCCGATGCGGGTTGGACTACTTCACGCACAACCTTTGATACTCTACGTAGGCGAGCGTGAAGGTTTCCAAACAATGTTATCCTTCACCGTTAAAGCGTTGGATAACGTACATATAATTACGAAAATTCAAAAACACATTCGCACATGGCGGGATTTGAACCTGCGCCCTCCCGATCGGAAAGCCACACAATTGAGCCACCGACGAATCATATTAGTCCTAAACAACATTCTACAGCACAAAAATAATATGCATGTAACTGTAATTTAAAAACCACGAGCTTACCGGTCGTCCATCGCTCATCAAGCCTTCGTTATTAGTTAATTAATAACTACGGCCTTAGTGCCATCTCTTAAAAAAGTATATTAGTTCGCCTTTTCAAGTACAAACATGCTGACTTTTCATTAATAGTAACCGATGGCGTATTTTAATAGATGGTAGTAGTAGCCCCCCTGTTTACAACTAGCAATCATCATAATAAAAAAATACTTACCAGGTAACATATCATTGGTTTCTAGCTCGGTTCTTTCCAGCCATCTCGTTGCAAATTCGTTTTGATTCGATAAGTCGTCTGAAGATCCATTTAATGATTCTTCTGTGGAATTTAATTTTATAACTGTAATTTTGCTAACTAATAGATATTAATATTAATACACACCACTGCTTTTTTTACTTAAACGAACAAAATTGCTTTGATTACTGTAGTTTTCACTGAAATTGGAGACACTCTTCTTATGAAGGACGTCAAATCGTAACTCTTTGGAGTGGAGAAGTTTTCCATCACCTCACGTGCGTCGGATAAACGTACATATAATTTAGGAAATTTGAAAACTCGTAGTTTCGTGGCAGGATTTTAACCTGCGAACAGTCCAAACTAATGGGACACCGACGCTCTTTAAAACGCTTTTTTGATTTCATTTCATTAAAGACTAAAGACAATGGCAGACCGACTCACGTCGATGTGGCAGTGCTTTGTGAGAAGTGTACTCACAACGGGTACTTTTCCCTTCTTGTAAATGTATGTAAAAATTGATTCAAATGTACTTACAATAATTTTAAGTCAGAGCGACTTATTATTAATCCATATGGATGTAATAAGTTGGCTAAAATTAATATTTATTATTATTATTATTAAAGTGAAACTCACCTGGCCTATGGAAGGGTCGCGAGAACACAAACTTGTCAACATTATTGTACTTGTAGTACGTGAGTATTTGCTCGGCCACCGGCTTGCCGGACAGACGCTTCAGTTTGTCACTCTCGACTGGCTCCACTGCGTTTATTTGGAGATCTGAATTGTTACTGGTTCAGGACAATATAAATATTCATAGACTTCTACACAGAGCTATCTAGTCTTAAACTATGAACTTGTACGATGGTTACTACACAATTTTTTAAGCATAAATAATAATAAAATATATGATAATCTTCCATCCGGACAATTCCGGACTTGAGACTACATAAAATAGGTAAATCTTTTATAGGAAGATGTATAAAATTTTTCAATAATGTACCGCAAAATATTGTAGAGTTGCCCTTTCATATGTTTAAAGTTAGAACCAAACAACACCTTTCTAAAAAAGGATACTACACTATTGACGAATTAAATTTATGTGATAAAAATCCGTGGTCAAAAACTGCTCAGCTATTTCAGTGTTTATGATATATTGTTACATTAAGGAATTGTTTTTAAAAAAGGCTACACTGTTGAGTTTTCTTGAGTGCTTCTTTCTCAACAGGCCAAACCACTGAAGCGCTTTTTTTTTCAAAACGTCAAAACGCATATTTTTAGTTTAGTATTTTAATCGTTTTTTATATTTTTGTATATTTTTTGACGTTCATAAGTGCTTTTTGAAAGCCTAATTTGAAATAAATGTTTTTGACTTTGACTTTGACATCATTTTATTATTCTACAGATCAAATATAAACAGTAGAAGACCATCTTTCAATGATAAATAATCTAAGTAATAAATCTGATTAGGTAGCCTAATCCCCGTTCGAGGACAATGGATATCTATCCGCGACAACGGATAGATATCTATTGCCTAGACATCCCCGAGGGTCTGACAATATAAATAAAACTGATTTATTTTTCACACGTTACAAAAATAAACATGGTACGTTAAATTTTGGAAGCATAGTAATCAATGTTGAAAATAGGCACGCTCCCCTCAAAAATAACAGTATTTCTTCACTATTTAATGGGTGCTATTATACATATAAATATTCCTCTCCAATCACTATCTATTAAAAAAACCGCATCAAATTCGTTACGTAGTTCAGGGACAGAAGCGAAACGTGGTCCCTCACTAACGGCCTCATGAACAGGCTCAAGGTTGCTCAGCGTGCTATGGAGAGGGCTATGTTAGGTGTTACGTGATAAAATCAGTAACGAGGATATCCGTAAGGGTGACCGACATAGCTCAAAGGATAAGCAAGTTGAAGTGGCAGTGGGCAGGGCACATAGTGCGTAGAACCGATGGCCGATGGGGCGGAGAGGTTCTTGAGTGGCGTCCACGTAACGGAAAACGAAGCATAGGCCGACCCCCCAACCAGATGGGCTGACGACTTGGTTAAGGTGGCGGGTAGCAAATGGATGTCAACTGCTAGGGATCGGCCCGCGTGGAAGTCATGAGGGGAGGCCTTCGTTCAGCAGTGGACATTTTAGGCTGAAATTATGAGGGACAGAAAATGCGACTTTGTTGTATCCTACGTAGTGATGTAAAGGATCCCTCCTACCGGGAGGGCTGAGGTCCGAATCCCGCCATGTACCATACATATGTACGTTATCCGACGCTCTTACGGTGAAGGAAAACATCGTGAGGAAACCCATCATGCACGCCTGCGAAGAGATTCAAAGGTTGTGTGTGAAGTGTCCAATCCGCACTGGGCCCGCGTGGACGACTAAGGCCTGATCACCCTATACGGGTAGGCTCATGCCCCTCGGTGGGGACGTCTAATGAGCTGATGATGATGATGTAAAGGATACACTGTCCGTCGGATTGCATGATGTCTTCTTCACCGGGCGGGTCCAGTTTCATCAGCACCTCGGCGTCGGGCCACTCGTCCAGCAAACGCTCTTTGAATTCGGCCAGCTGTTCGTAATCGTTGCCGCGGTACACGAAACCCTGTGAACGAATGTTTTGTTAAACATGACGACATCGAAGGACGAGACAAACGCAAAATTCAAAATATTTGTTCTACAGAGATAATAAATAAATATCCACTGACATTCACACAGCGCCATCTAACCCCAAGTTTAGCGTGAAGCCTGTATTATGGGTAGTAAGCAACGGATAAACATACTTATATAATTTTTTTGTAAATACATATTATACATAGAAAACACCCAGACCATTACAAACAGACATGTTCATGCACACAAATGTTTGTACTGCCCGGAGATCGAACCCGAACCCTTAGTACTGCAGTCAACGTCTCAACCGCAACACCAAATAGGTCGTATATAATATGATATTGGATATCATTTGCGATGCGTACAAACAACCGGAGTTAGCCCTCTTCGTAACGCTCTGAATTTCGAGTCATATTATTATCTTGGAAGTATACATTTATATATACACATCACCACTTTGGAGGTGTTTCATGCGAAGAGTGATCCCGCAACCTCATCCGTTTCACTGATGTAGGCTTTTCATTCAGACGATATAGTACTAACCATAGTTAAATAAGTCAATTTTGTAACTAACACATATGGATGTTAATCTGAAATAAATGATGATTATTATTATATAACCAAATACAACACGAAGGTAGGTAACATAACAATATGAAGTTAGATAAGGTAAGGTCAGTATACTGACATGAGGCGTAACCAGATGCGCGGGGAAGCCAGCGCCGGCGTACCGCACCCTGAAGTAGCCGGCGTGCGGCCTGGGCGTGTCGAGCACGGCGGCGTACAGCCGGGCCAGCTGCGTGTGCAGGGCCGCCAGGGGCGCGTACCCCACGCCTTCGTCTTCGTACACCGACACTAGTTCCTTCACAATATCGATTGCTATCTCCCATTGGCGGCCTGCGTTTAGTAGCTCCGCTATTTCCAGGTATAGGTGTTCCTGGGTAATAAATTGCATAAATAAATATCCCGATGTTAAGCGTGAAGCCTATAGTATGGGTACACAAAGGATAAACATACTTATTTAATTTTCTTTTAAATGCACTTATCATACAAAGAAACAACCAGACCAATAATATTAACACCAATGTTTGTACGTTCCTGGAATAAAACCCGGAACTTTGGTGTAGTTGCCCGCATCTTAGCCATTATACCAATGTCGTCAATTATGATTAATAGGCAAGGGTCATTTTAATACATTATTCGTAAGGAAATGTAAAAATAAATTAGGATCCCCTTCTCTAATGACTTATTACATTTTTAGCCCGGACGCAATAGATTTTCGGTTGTGTCAGGAGTCCCAGCGTTCAATGGGTTAAGTTGATACCTATGTTGTAAACCGCATAATGCATGCAAAAAATGAATATATATAAAGAGGTATTTAAATACAATCCTATCATCTATACAATGTGACAATCTATTTGACAAACTATCCTAAACAGCGATCAAGCAATAGTGAGTACCTTTAGTTCCCGATGCGTGACATATAGGTCCCGTGCGGGCGAGTCGGGGTGCCTCAGCCTCGGCGGCAGGGGTTCCCGCTCCCAGCGCAACAGTTTCGCGTGGAGCCGCAACGCCAGACCCGCTTCCGCCCATTGGGACACGCCTTGGTGCATCTTGGACAATTTGTGAACGTACCTGCAATATTTCTTGGGGTTACCATGTAAAAGTAACAAGTTGAAGAACCTAACTTGAACCTAAGAACCTTCGTATACTTTGTATAATTATTTTTCGGAATACCCTGGTACTGGCAATTTCTGTTTAAAAAAGGATTCCGACATATTATGTTTGTAACATTATTCTGGAAATAATAAACAATTTTTGATTTGATTTTCGATGTATTGTTAGAAAGGGATGGTGCTATATATCGTATAGAACGCTATTCCTCTCCCTCTCACTCTACTTAAGTGAAGATCGACGCTTGAGTTTCTTTCTAGAATACGGGTCTTAGTTGCAAAACATTTGATTTTAAATTCAGTTTGCCAAAGTTATAGTCACATAATATATTATCTTACAAGTTTTCAGGCGACACAAAAATCTGTACGAATTCTTTATAATACTACGTTATGATTACAGTAATTACTAAAGAGATACAATTTAGTTTTTTTTATATTTTGATTTTTTTAAAAGCGACGCGTCAAACATTCTGTGGCTATTTCTGGATATGCGTGGTTTCATTTCACGAGACTTACGAGTATATTACATTATATATGTCTATATCGTCGTATTAGTAGTAACATAGTGATAGGACCAATCATTTTTACCCTTCCTCGCATGGTCCGTATCATATGATCCTGCTGAGAGCCATCTGCATGGAGCAATTTAGAAATAGGAAGGCCCCGGGTGATGACGGTATTACGACAGAGCTCCTAAAAGCCGGTGGACAACCCGTCCTTAGGGCATTAGTTGAGCTCTTTAATGCCTGTAATCCACCAGGGAACTACACCGGAGACGATATCGTCATCGTTGCAGAGTCATCGGAAGAGCTTGCTGAGATGTTGAATAGCCTAAATGAATCCTCCTGACGAGTTGGGCTAGGCATGAATTTGGACAAGACGAAAGTCATGTTCAATGACCATGTCATGCCACAACCGATATGCGTCGATGGCATCCTTCTCGAAGTTGTGCAAGAATACGTTTACTTGGGCCAAACGATCCAACTTGGCCGGCACAATTTCGAGAAGGAAGCTAGTAGGAGGAATCAGTTGGGCTGGGCGGCATTCGGCAAGTTACGTCAGGTCTTCACGTCGACGATTCCACACTGCTTAAAGACAAAAGTCTTTGAGCAATGCGTCCTACCCGTACTTACGTACGCAGCTGAGACATGGACACTGACTGCGGGATTGGTTCACCAGTTCAAAGTCACTCAACGCGCAATGGAGCGACCTATGCTTGGGATCTCTCAAGATCAGAAATGATTTAATCAGTAAGAGAACTAAAGTTACCGACATAGCCCGCCGGATCAGCAAGTTGAAGTGGCAGTGGGCTGGTCACGTATGTCGCAGAACCGATGGCCGTTGGAGCAGACAAATTCTGGAGTGGAGACCGCGTCTCGGCAAGCGTAGCGTAGGACGCCCGGACCGAGGGACCGACGACTTGCGAAAGGTCGCTGGTGGAAGCTGGATGAGGAAAGCGGAGGATTGGGATATCTGACGCAAAATGGGGGAGACCTATGTCCAGCAGTGGACTGAGATAGGTTGAATAGGGGAATAGGGAGCGCCATCTGCGCTCGCCAATTGCCCGGTAAAGATGTAAAGGCCATCTGCGGCCAACAGCAGTAGTCATGTTGATATTGTTTAATTTATGTTGATATTGTTTAATGCTACAATTTATTTATTTTTTCAAAACTATTGTAATAATGAAAAGTTTATTAATGAATAATGACATATCTTTTAAATTTAAAAAAATTGACTTTGTTCGTATTTATAGTAATGCATCCGTACTTGTGATTCTATAATAATAATATAATAATAATAAATATTTATTGATTTTAACAAATGTAAAGCAGTCTTAAACATGTATTCAGTGACTCCTTTTAAGCACATTATGTGTGCCTGTATCAGGAGACACTGCTCTTCCTTACATTATTTTGATAGTGGCTTAAAATAACAGCAATAACAATCAAAATTCATGAAAATACAACAGTTCTTAGAAAATACATTTCATTTTTAACCTTAAACTATTAACATAATATTGAACATTGTGTGTGTGTGTGAGTGTGTGTGCGTGCGTGTGTGTGCGTGCGTGCGTGCGTGAGTACATGCGTGTGTGTGTATGTGCGTATGTTTAAACGTCATTTCAAAAGGATCTCAATCTCATCATAATTTTTAGTTGCTAACCAAACTTTTAGGAGTTTCTTGCATTTATAAAATTGCGTGTTCAATATATTTATCTCCTTGTTTATTGCGTTGTACAAACCAATTGACCTTTTTATATATTGTCTATTAGCAAATTCAGTATTAACTTTAGGAGCCGGTATGTTATTGTATTTCCTTCTTTTATTTGCATGGGTCTTAGGCATTAGTGGTAGATTTTTATGTCTTTTCAACACTGTCTGTGTAATGTAAAGCTTCCTGACAGATTGAAGGTTACTGATTTTGTAAAGGGTTTGAGTTGGGAATCGCATGTTTTTAAAATACATGACTTTAAGAAGGCAGCGTTGAGCACGTTCTATATCTATAAACCGAGTTTTTGCCGCGCCACCCCATACCGGTATGCAGTACGTCAAAATAGATTGAACCAAGGCGATATATATATCAGTGATTAAATCCCTACGTAAGACCTGTGACATCGAATTCATTCTTGGTGCCACATATCTCAAAGATTTAAATATCCACGTTAATTTCCTTAGTCTTGATATGACATGCTCCAGGTGCGGATACCATGATAACCGTTGGTCTATAAATACACCTAGGTACTTAAATTGCTCAACTCGCTGAAGGGTGGGGCAGTTGCAGTTTTGCTTGTAGATGTTCGAGTTGCAATTATG